>VYXC01007174.1:890510-926848 GCA_013397175.1 Platysteira castanea
GGGGGGGGTGGAGAGAAGAAAGAAGGAAACCCAAGCAGTTTTTGATGGAAAAATAGTTTCATTACCATTAAAACAAGAGTGAAGACGGACTATTCCTTTACATATACATGCACACACACATCTATTGCTTTGTTTTAGGTGAAGCAGGTTTTTAATAGTTATTTTACACATAATTATTATCCTGTTTCATGATGAAAACAAAAAGCCTGTCAATTATCGCGTTTCCAGTGGGTGAGGATTCCCTGTTCAGCAGTTCTGCTCCATACTGTCACTGTATAACCAGTTACACAGTGGTGAGAAGAAGCACTAAGTTGTATAAATGAAAGTTAAAAGACTATGTCTGAGATTAGGAAAGGGAAGGTGATGCAAGTGCATTTCATATATGAGAACAGGTTACGTGAATGAATCAAGAAGAGGAAATGGGAACTGATCTTAATTAATTCAAATCCAAACCAGACTGGGAGTATGGCTCTGCAGGGCATGTGTACTGAGCTCAGGAAGCTGCCTAAACACACACTGAAATAAAAATCCAGAAGAATACTGTCTTTATAAAGTACAACTATTTATTACTTTTTGCATTAAATCCACCCAGACCAGGGACCCAGAACCACTTTAACAGCCCCAGCAGTGCCTCTCAGAGAGCTGTACTGGCTGGAGTTGTTGGCAGCTGCCCAGGCAGACGACTGGTAACCAGGCACTGCGTAACAGAGGCATTTTTCATGGAGTTTGCACGGACACTGGGAGAAAACAGCAGAAGTCAAAACTGTATCAATTTAGTGGCAGTATCTAAGATCCAAATCATTACTAGACAAATGCTGCTAAAACTCTGGGACATGGTGTTAGGGCTCTTCTCCCTTCTGAGAAGACCGAGGTCCTGAGAGCAGAAGTTGGCAGCGTGAAGCTACCATTCCCTGTTTTCCCTTAGGACATAATTGTTTAATAACACAGTGAACAATAGCTACACCATAAATGTATGGGTTTTTTAAAAATCCTATTGAGTTTAAATCAACACTCTTCGGAAGAGATTTTGGACCCATGATTTCACACGCTGGTGAAACTAGATCTGGAAGTACGTGTACCACTGAATGGAACGAAAGCCAGAGTAATTTAGCCAGATGTTCTGTATTTTACTAAGGCTTCATGGAAGAAAATTTTGCAACTCTGATCACTGCTGAGAAGACAGAGAACCTGAATGGCAAAGTCAGAAAGTTCCCAGTCTACAGGCCAACAACTCTCTTTTGCAAAAGTAAATCATGGAGAAAAAAACCCCAACAAACCCAACACAGAATTAAAAGTTTTAGAATTTCCCCCTATTGCAAAATGAAACTGATCTTGAGAATGTTTTGTTGTCACTTAGGAGTGCTAAACAACAGAATTTCTTTCAGAAAACAGGAGGCATAACTTGCTTCTGTATCAGTTGACCACTAACCACAAAGACACTGCTCAAGTTAATTTTAACCCTTGTCCTGACTAACCCTCCTCTCTGCATGGCAGGTGCTTTCCTTACTGGAAGGTGTACACACACAGGGGACTGACTGCAGGCCTGAACTTTACAAAGAGAATTCTGTCACAGCCTCGCATTCCTCTGCCCTCTCCAGCCCCTGTCAAGCCCCGGTCAAGGTCTGGGCCATCTCTGGCCACATGAACCACCTGACCCAGCTTCAACGAGCAGGGTGGGCAAAGCCACATGCAGCCCCCTCTGCCCAGAGGCATCAGAACTCTGTGGGAGAGAGGGATTGCATTCCTGTGGGAAGAAGGGGCCCTCCCACATCTCTGATGATGAGGCTGTCCCACAGAAGCCAGGCAGCCTTTGGCTCTCCATGCTTCAGCCAAAGCCGAGACACTACTCGTGTGCATCCCTGTACCCCCAGCACGCTCTGTGGATGAGGCTGCAGGGGCTCCGGGGCCCAGCGCGGTGCCCAGGGGAGCTGGGCTGGGAGCCAGGCACACCCTGCCCAGGCTGCAGCACCCCGCACCAGCTCACATCCAGCTTCCAGGCTCTGAAGCATAGCTGGTACATTAATAGAGTGCCATGGAGGTTTCAAAGTCATTGGGACATGGTCCTTCTAGACTGCTCTTTCTGGATTTCAAAGCTGGTTTAATTGCCAAAGGAGCACCTCCAGAACTCACTCTTCATTGCAGTGACCACAAGGACCCCCCAAACATCAGTAGCCTTCATTTGGGACCTAATTATCTGTTCTCTCCAGTTTAAGTCTGGCTATTAGATCACTGGAAAACAAAGATTCAAAACAAAATCACCGGGGTACAATTTACAGGAAAGATAAGCATCAGACTGATGACATAATTTTTTTTTTTGGCACTGAATTAGTACAAACTTCAGCTGCAATGACAGGCAAACAAATACTCATACTAAGCTTAAGACAAGTATCCTCACTAATTATGCATGGCTTAATGTATTATGATCATTAAAAAGTTTAATGGAACACAGAGAAGCTCAAGCAAACCCAGGTTCTGAACCTCTTCCCACAAGGTTTCTCAGTTTAGATGTGATGATCCATCCCGGCTGCAAAAGGCTATCAACCTAACTTCTCTCTGCATAAGCAATCTTTCTGATAGAGCCCAAGCACCATTACTAACTAGAATGACAACATGGCTTAACTCAAACAGACACTGTTCTACTTCAAGTCAGAGCTTGCTCTGCCTTTCACTTTAAAGAGACAAGATCTTAAGTTCTCTGCTGACAGAGATTGCGTGTTGTCCTACTTAGATTAGAGAGAATATTTACCAGATTTAAGGTATCTTGGGAGAAAGCAATTCAGAGTAAACAAAGCCATTCTTTCATAAAATTAAACAAGAGTCCAGAGAGGAGAACAATACATCAGGTTATGCATCACATAAAATTCAGCAAATGAAGTAAATAGCATCTTAATCAAGCAAGAAAAAGTTCAGTGTTCCACCAAAGTCAAAGTGTACTTCTGGTATAACCAGCAGGTAGGATACACATGAAGACAGGAAGCCTAAGCTAGCCAAAGCCTGGCTTCCTAGTTGAGGCTATCCTGATAAGGCAGGTCCTCTGGCTCTGCCCACCACACATGGAGGCTGCATCTGCCTGTCCTGAACTTGCTTAAAGGGCTGGCTGCTACTGGAGGGGCTGTTCAACCCTGCCTTGCCAACAGCCATTCCTGCAGGACCAGAAAACATGCAGCTGCACAGTGAGTTGGCCCAGCTCACTGATAGATACAAAATTAAATGACCAAAATAAACAAACTTTTTTTTTTCTTGGGAAAAAAAAAAAAGGTAGTTTTCCAGCTCTCCCTGTGGTAGACTGTACAAGGTGGGGTCAGAATGCAGTGGGGAAAATGGGGGGCCAGAGCAGGACTGCCTGTTTCACAGCCAAGCCACAACTCTGGAGAGTGCACTTAGAGTAACTTACAACTGAAACTAAACCACCCACGAATATGATGAACGAAGGCTGAGTAAAAAGCAAACCAGCTGATACTAAACAAGTGACAGAACAAACAAGTAAAACAACTAAGTCTGAGGTTTAGGACAAAGAAAAAGGGACTAGTGCCTAAACTTTTTTTCCAACATTGTAAATTAACAGCCTACACACATGACTGACTGAACAACCCTGCACACATTCATTCTTTCCACAGCATAAGAAGAATGAATCACCTGGGGATCCACCAGCTCAGTTTAATGCAGGGGAGGGCAGTGGAATTCATGTGACATCTGTGGAGTCCAACATACCCTCTGGGTGCAGCATTTTTAGTAGGTGTCATTTTTATAAGTATTGGCAAGAATCAAGGGACACTTTAGTAATAAATATATTATCTTGAAATTAAATATTGCTTAATCACATGTATTCTGCAAATACATTTTTTAATATTTAGCATACAGTTGGAAAAAAGACTAGAAATTAAACTTCCCCACTCCTGGATTCATACCCTAGCCACGGAGTTGTAAGATTACAGCTCACCTAATGAATATATCTATACTGAAAGCAACGTGAAATAGTTTCATAAGTAAGAAGCCAGAGACCACCAGCCCAGAACAGCACAAAGGTTTGTGGGTCTAGCACTCTCTTGAGAAATCAAAGATGCATATTCAGAACTTGATTCTTCACATCTGTCTAACAGCTATAGACAAAACATAGAAAAAATAGGAAGAGGGGAAAAAAAGCATGGCAGTGTATTCCCCTGCATGGTTTTTAAGTAGTCCTGATCCCCTGATCTGTAATCTAAAGACACTTGAGCTCTCCAAGAACAACTTACCAAGTTGAGGTATGCCTCACTTCTAGATGCCTGGACAGCTTGGACACCCAACTAATCAACACTGTAAAAACTAAAGGCACAGAAAGCAGCAAACCTCAGTGCAGTCAGCAAGTATCACTGGGAAAAACCTGAGCCTGCACAGATCAGAGGCTGAGGGTTAGGGCTGCAAGGGTCTAGCTCCAGGGTGCGGGTGGTCACAGGACCGTTTAGACAGGAAGGCACTTGACAGCTGTGGCCCAGTGGACATCCTGAGATCTTGTTCTTTTCCAGCACAATTACAGCGGCACTGACTGGAAGTGTGCATTGTAGAAATAGTCACAATACCGACCTTTTTTTTCATTCTTATCTAGAGAAATGCATCACATGAGACACCGGGCATGTTTCCACATCAAAGGAGAGTTACGGGACTAGCTTAATTAAAGATGGTATTTATTTCAGACTGCTGTTTAATAACCAGAGTGATGGGAAACACCCGGGAATCCAGCTTCATGGTATGCATTCAACAACTGTGAACAGGGAAGCTTGGAATGGCTTACAATTACATCTGCTTCTTTAGCAGTGCTCTTGCATACAGCAGGATACAACTTCAGTAAATATAATGTGTTTTCTGACACTAATTTCATCCCATACAGAGGGAAACTGTGTAGCTATATTCACAACTTCCTTTGGAGTTTTGGCTAAACCACATCTCTAACTACTTGAAGTGTTCCTAGAGAAGATGATGTAACTAGCTATTGCTGGCCTGTGACAACACTTAGCTGTTAATTCACACAGAACATTTGAATTTTACAAGGCCGTTTTCACACAGCAATACCACGTTGAAACTGTTCTAAGTACAACTGAACCTCGGACCTAATTTATATGAAAATTTAATCCCCCAGTATTTCAAAATAGTTCCTACTTTCCTACCTGCCTACATTTCCCAAAGTCTGCCGCTCGACAGGAAACAAGAGACACCTGGCCGCACACGGCCGCCTCGGCCGGCACCCGCGCCGCCCGCACCTCGCTGCCCGCACACCCGCGCTGNGCCAGGTGCGCTCCCGCCGCGCTTACTCACCGATCGCTATCGCGGAGGGGGAGTTTCCCCGGCCGCTTGGGACTCTCCCGCCTCACCAGAGCTACGCGCTAGGGCAGACTTATCCCTAAATGGCTGCCCGTAACTCTTCTTTGGCACTTGCTGGACCATGACACCTGCAAAGTCGGTGCCGGAGGTGCCCCTCGCTTTTCTAGAAGCACAACCAGGCTTCTGTTTTAGAGAGAAAAAGCGATTTTTTCATGTTCTACAGTGGTCTTAGAAAACAGCATGTCCAGTTGGAATATGGATCCGTGTCAAGTTAGGCTTTACATGGACACGTGAGAAAGCCCCTGCGACGAGAGCGCCTAGTTTGTAGGGTAATTTAGGGATCACACATAGTTGATTGGTTCAGAATTTTCAGCAGGAAATTCTGGTTTGGAAATTCCTTGCAGGAAGGAAAAGTTCCGTGAGTCTCAAGGTGGTTTCTCCTTGATTCTAGTTTTTGATAGCTGGAAGTGGTAAAATATCCCAAGAGGCAAATATGAGCAAAAGGTGGGGCTGCATTAGTACAAAAAAGGGTGTGTTTCCCCAAATAAATGCTGTTTACACTCTGAGAGCATTAAAATTTCCAGTCATTGAAGTTTTGCACAGTTGCCCAAATAGCTCTTGATTTGCAGTCTTTGGTGGATTCCCCATCCACCAAGACTGCAGTTTTTCTGTTACGCTATTTTTCATTTTAAATTTAATAGCACCACAGATCTGCTGCTAACTAAGAATTTCATGCCTGTCATCATGCAGTGTAACACAGCTACTTAAAGCTCCAGAGCTGTAAGGGCAGAGAGACCCTCTGCCAAAAGCATAGACTCATAAATTTTGAGCTAACAAAGCATCTCTGTTCATCTCTGCACAGAGCCAGTTGCAAGTACTGGGTATCACATAGCAGAGAGGCTCTGATTCCTGTTAATGGAACTCATGAGATTATGTGTGGTCACTGTTTTAAAGAAATACCAGTAACCTCATATGCTTCCAGAATTATCTGAGTCCTCCTAAGGTGCACATTAAACACACATTTCAAGGCATCTCACTGAATTAATTTACATGACCGAGCAGCTTTATATTCACTGTTCACAGAAGTGTGTTGTTTAACTACTGATAAGGCCCCTGTATGCAGCTTGCTGCTATCGAGTTACCTTGGCATTGTCATGCTCAAGGGTTTTTCCGGCTCTCAACGACTTCCAGTCCTGCCTGAATGGCTCTCCAGCTGCTGGAGTTGCAGTGCAGTAGCAGCCATCCTTTGGGACTGCAGGTTGCCTCTCCGGTGAAGGAAAATACATTAAAAACAGTATTTTAGACAACGCAGTTAAAGGAAAAACCAGTTTGCAGTATGACCTTACTTCTTCATCAAGGCAAGACTGTGCCCTGTAATTTGAGGGGGCCCATTAACACATACATCCCTGTGGCTCTTTTGATGGTTTGGACACCTTTCAATCTTCTTTCAGCTACTTGGAAATTGGGAAGTTTGTTTCAATAAGCACAAAATTTGGCTCTGCATGGTAAGGGATGTGGACAACCTGATCTTGTATGGATGGGGAGACCATTAGTGTACTGTGATTTTTTAGCTGGGATGGGAAAGAAACCTCCCCCCTTCCTTAAAAGATTTTTGTTCCAAACAAATCTAGACTGAAGATCAGCAGTGAAACCAATTTACCTCTTTTCTTTGCTCCTCCAACCTCTCTGTCAGCTGCAAAGATGACCTTCCTTCCCTGCCAGCCTCCTGGCAGCATCCAGAGTGCCCCATGCTCTGCTGTATCATTCTGTTACTAAACCTTGCTTGAGAAACCTGGTGATGTTCCCATCACTGGCTCCTGCTGTCGGCCCCCCTCTCCTCTGGTGACCATTCCAGACTGTCACTGCAACCACACATCCTCACTAAATCCTGGTTCTCTGCAGCTGCTCTTGCTCCTTATGCTGCCTCCACTCCGGGCACCCCCGGTACTGAGACCAAGCTAATAAACTGGGCTGCTTTTGGCTGGCTCTGCCAAACCACAGCACTCTCAGCTCCAGAAATGCAGGGCTGAAATACTTGAGCAGACCCACGCAGGGCCAGTAGAGGAGAATTTATTAGTCTGGGCTGTGCTTCACCTCTCATATTCCCCAGTGAGGCCTGTCTCATCTGTTTTGAACCTCTGCACAGCAGACTTTTTCACTTGTTGCTGAGCCTGTTTATGCTATTGGATTACAACTTCCCAGTGTTTTTCTTGTTGAAAGAGGAGTAGCCAGAAGGCTATAGAAAGTAGCTACAAGCAGGAGTCTATTACATCTCTCGGCCTCAAACCTTTAGGAACTAGCCTTGAAATAATAAAAACCCCATGTATAAATACTGACACAAATCTCGAGTAATTATTTACATCTGCAAGTACTTTCAAACAGATTAAGACCCTTTTTCTTCACTCTGCAAATGCTCCAGTGAACAAAGTTTTCAGCAGGAATGCTGATGGAGGCTGCAGCTTTGTTTAAATCTGGACTGAATTCTCCCTCATGATCCTATGCATCAGAAACCTAATCCCACCACCTGTGCACACTTACAGACATGCCAACTTCCATGTTGAAAATCAAGAGGTTCAGAGGTCGAATCAATGTTTGCACAGAGCACACTGAAATCTTTTAAGTACAAAAGTGGAAAACATAATTGCTTAGAAGTTCTTGCCTACTTTATGAAGAATTATATGAAATTAAGCAGCTGATGATTCCAAATAACTTTTCCAGCTCTCTCCCAGGTGAGAATCCTTTGGTGCAAGCAAGCGTCTAACACTACTGCTTATGAAATATTTTAGTTTCAGCAACTAACATCAAGTGAGGTACTTATGATCGGAGTTAAATTCCAGTATATGTTGCAATAGCCAAGTGATGAGCTCAGCCGTCAGGACCTAAAAGCAGGGCGTTATCAGGACAAGTCCAGCACACAGCCTACAACATCTTATAGCCAAACTCCATGTGTAAGCACTAAATTAAGTTTTCTGAGGCAGAGATTTTTGAGAGAAAAAAAGGATTTCGCAACTTAGATTTCAGTGAAATAGCAGAGTACTTTTCAGCCGAAGTCCGTAAGCAGTTAATACACCTTCGTTACAAACAAGTTCTGCAGCCAGAGGATTTTACTACCATTAAAGTTTTTGCAGCAATAATCTTTGTCCCCTGAGGGTTTTTTGGGAGAAACATGAAACTGTTTCCTCATCCTCCTTGTCCTGCTCTCAGCTGGAGCCTATTTTTTTTCCATTCCTATCATAACCTTTGGGTTTAGCTGACACCTTCCCTCCTCTGCCACAGATGCTGGGTGGGGTCCACACACTTCATTATAGAAAGCTGCTATAATTCAGTCCGTGACTATTATTTTTTATTTTCTCCTTTTATCAAATGCATGTTTAGCATCACAATTTCTTGACGTTATGTGTTGTAATTCTGTCCACCATCTGAGACTGCAGCTAGTTGCCTCCTCACATAGATCTGCAGAAGGACACCTTTATTGCACAGTGTCCAGTACCATTTGAAAATATTGCTGCAATGCCTAGACAAGCAATTACATGGAGATACTTCGCTGTTCAAATTAGACACTCTTCATCTCATTCAGATTTGATGTATTGTGAATTTGAAAACAGATTTTATGGCTTGCTATGTTTTGCATTATGCTGTAAGGCAGATTTTCTTTGCACATGCACACACCATTAATACATTGTGATAATAAATTAAAGGAGGCCTCATCCTTCATGCACCAGAACACTTTGGTCCTGTCTCTCCACAGCCAGTCCCACATCTGTGTGAGCTGCAGCAGTTGCTTCTGCGCTACCCAGAGACCTTTAACATTGTAAATGGCTGCCAGCCCCAAACTATGCAAAGGCAAGGAGCGGTTCCAGGGTGGATAATCACTGAGGCACAAGGGTGCTGCTCTGGACAGGCCATCAGCTTCAGCCTGGCGTGATGAACAGAAGTAACTGTGGGTGCAGGAGCAAACGGTTCTGTTTCCTCCCCAGGAGGCGTTTGTTGCTGCTGCTGGTGTAGGAATCCAAGATGATGAATCCAGTAAACTCAGGAGGCATTATAAACCTTTATGTGTAGTTGAGAAAAGCATGAAACAGAGCCAAGGCATGCTCCTTGCAGTGTTTTCTAATCGGATTCTTTTCTTGCCTGACTTCATTAAGAGCCAGATGCTCTTAATCTGGCAGAGGTTTGGGAGGTCATTGTCACACCTGCTGAAAAAAGATAAGATTAAATGTTATCAACATATTGACACCTTCAGGTGTTTTCTAGAGCTCTTATACCTGGAAGGTTGTGGGTAGGTGGTGCTAGCCCAGCTTTAAAATGAGCTTGCTACATGCAAAAATCAATTGGCATATCAAATGATCTAAATGTCATTTAGATCCAAACAATTCCAGTAGTTTCTTCTTTGATTCAGTGCTGTAAGACAATTTATTTATACAGTTTGCAGTTTAAAAATTGCATTTTCAGGGTTAAGGATAAAAGAGAAAGAACATTATCTTTTGCTGATTTCAGAAAAGATATGAAAGATGAGTTATCTCAAAAGGTTCTGTCCACCTTTCAGTGCAGTAGTTGGACTCGGTTCCATAACAGGGTTTCAACTTATTCCCAAACCTTCATTGTTAGGGGAAAAAAACCCCACAACAAAACAGGAAAGACCTGTTTCAGGAAAGGCTGTTTTGTCACTGAAAAAGGGCCCATGGAGCACCTGACTCTGAAATATGCTTATTTATTATAAATAATTTCCATGGCGTCACATTAACAAACATAAAAGGTCACGAACTCCTGTATTTGAAGGAAATGTGTTTGACATCTGGGATCTGGCAGAAGTCCCTCCTGTGGGATAGATTGTTTGCGCAGAGCTTTATTGAAGAATAATATTAAGAATGAATTACAAAATATTAGTGTAACCTAGTAAGAAATAATTGTATTTTACAAGCTAGAGACATAATAGCTCTTACAGAACTATTTCAGTTCATCTGATTGAAAAGCACATCAAGGAATGCTAGCTGTGACCAGTTAGCAGTGAAAATCTGTGGGGCTTAAACACTGCAGTTAGAAACGGACTGAAAGGAGAAGTCCAAATGCAGACAATGGCTTAAGTGTACATCTGTATTTTTGTATGTCCCTGCTCCATGAAGGGAGTGAGGAGGGAATTGGCAGGGAACCTCAGTAGTTGGGGAAGCTGAGGGCTGCGTGGGAAGCCAGGCCACGCCTGTGCACCCCCAGCCAGTGAGCAGGGGGTGCACAGCATCCCTGGCCCCAGGCATCAAACACCTTCGTGGGGCTGGGCTGGGGCTGGCACCAGGGCTGTGGGGAGCTGGCGACTGTCACTCCTACACTTTATCCTCTCTCCCCTCTCTTACTCATGCCAGTGAAAACCTCAAAGGCACAGCCCTTTCCCTACCTGGGGAATGCTCCCTGGGCTGTTTGTGAAGCCCAGTCTCCCAAGGATATGATCTCCCACAAGGCTGGGATCATGCAACCTCCTGGGGTACTTCTGGGGTGTCTCCCCAAACGCTGTTACAGTCTCACTTGCCTGTGATATTGACCAGAAATGCCTCTTTCAGTCTGGAAGAGGGGATAGGAGGCAACTCTCCATGTCCTTCCAGCTTTCTCAGGGCCTGGGTCCCTGCCTGTCCAAGCCAAGGCCAAACACCTGCCTGGGCCGTTTCCTCTCCTCTCTCTTTTTGGGACCTCAGGGCCAGGTGCTGCTGCCCTGGCCTGTATTTCTTCACACCATCATCTCTCTAGAGTCTGCTCAGAACCTCAGGGCTGGCCTGCCTCCCAAAGCCAGACACAGGCCTGCCCGAGGATGAGTAGATGTTCCTATCCCCAGGAAGAAGAGGCCAGCCAGGTGTCACCCGTGCACAGAGCAAGGGCAGCACACAAAAGGTGCTTTCTGAAAGGGACCAACTCAAGAAAAAGGTCGAAAAGCACAAAAATAATCTATTGTTTCCAGTTGTAAAAAACTTTTTTTTTTTTTTGTCTTCTATTTCAGGTGAAAGCAAACCTCATTTACCTTGCTGGAAGGGGGTGATGACAAAAAGCCATTGCGGAAATCACTGCAGTTTAAGGTCTACTGGCCCATGGAAGTGAGGGAGCTGGGAAGAAGATCCATGGAGGCCAGTGGCTGGTCATTCATAGAAGCTGGCATGCTGTCCTTCCATCTAAAATTGCTTGGTTCAAAAGGAGACAAACACTGACCTCCAAGCTGGAGCTTTGGGCAAATCCCTCAGGGAAAGGCAAGGTACTTAAAGCCATTTAAGGAATGACATAACTAGAAACAGAAGTTACCAGCCCTCTCTACCCTAATTTTAACACTTTAACCCAACTGCAGGTTGTTTTGCTCTTTTCCCAGGTAAACACACCAGTATACAGCACTCTTAAGGTACAGGAAATAAGGGAGAGCCAACCTGCTGCCCACACTCCCAGCCTTCCCTGTGCAGGGCTGCCAGCAGCACTGGCTGCTCCTCAGCCTTGCACCCAGAACCTCTGGGAAGTAAATGTGCTATAGCCACAACCCTTGTTGATATCACCAGGGGTTGTAGGGTAGGAGTAAGGATGCACTCCCACTGCAAAGCTGAGGACTTGCATATTTAACCTCTGTTTGGTTATATACAAAAGTATTCAGAGAGGAGAGAACATACAGCCCTGAAGAGACTGCTCTGCCAAACAGACTGATATGGGTTACACCTTGTTAAAACTCAATGATCATCTGTGTGGATGGGTGCAGGCATCACAAACCAGTGTTTTACCAGGAAGTTTAACAGCTAAAAACTATAGGTTATTTATTCTTGACAGTATTTTCCTGAGAGATTATTTTCAAGAATCCTGAGTCAGCACTAGTAACTGTAGGTACAAATATTTGTTTGCAGGACACAGCATCTTTGCTATGCTGTTTACCTGTACTCCCCAAGCCCAAAAGTTCATATATGTAGGACTAAGGCTGGCCTTTCATGGTGAGCAAATACCTACTTGCCTCAAGTATTTTCACTTGTCACTATTGCTTTAACTCTTAGCTCTGTAAAAAACTTGATTGTGTGGTAGCAAGGAATTCAAGGGTGAAGGGTTAATTATTTCACTGCAGCTCGAGGATTTAACTTTAAAACCACATGCATTTGTATCCAAGTGACATAATGAAAAGTGTGGTTGAAGATGGAAGGTACAGTCATCCAAACAAGCAAGGATTTATTAAATTGGTTCTGCAAGATCTTAGAAAACCTAACCAAACGCTTTTCAGCCAAAGCTGTGGCTGTTCCTTTGCTAAAACTGACATGGTGATCCCATGAGTGACAAGGATTTTCATTAGCAGGCAGATGGAGGATGTGTTTCAGTCCTGGAGTTCAGGGCGCCTTGATGATGATTTTGGAATGGCATGGTGACTGAACTGTGCCAGAGCCCAAGGAAGGAGGAATAAAACAGGCTAGAAAGAGAAGAAATAGGAATGCAGAAGTGCTGTTAAAGATCAGCAACCAGCTGCCATTCAGACCAGTCCTTATAAACAGTGGCACAGACTATAAACATAATTGTGAAAGAGCTGAGATCACACATGCTGTCCTAATGAGTTACTGGCGTGAGAAAGTGTTCACCTGTATGAGACAGGGAACTGCTGTCTGACTTCCTGGAAAAAACACGTTGGGCTCATTTTTTCCATCACTGATTTGGTTATGTGCAGGCTGACACCGAGGACTGTTTAACAACATTCAGCAGTACTCGCAGGCCTAAGGAGGAACTGGTGCCACCAAAAACAGAGAGGGAGGAGAAAGCAGGTGTTCTGGTACACAGAGTACAGCCCATGGGACTTCTCAAGGAAATACAATTCAGAGCTTACCCTTAAGGAAGTGCAGCAGGAGGTTAAATCCCTGCAGGGTGTCAGTTTTATAGGCCAGCAAAACCCCATCTCTCCAGCAGTGCAGTGTCCTTTACCAGCTGTCTGGATAGCACTGACAGAAGATTAAGTACAACCTACTTCAAGTTTGTCCACATTTGTGAGTCAGCTTTGGAGACACCATTTCCTTATCCACAGAGCTCTAGTCCCTTGGCTGGGAGGACACTGTCAAAACAGATTGGTCTTGCATTGTGAAAAGAGCAATAGAGGGGAGGGGAATCACACTATTCAGTCCCATGTGCAACCCCATGTCAGACAAACATGGCAGCATGCGTAATAACAACAACCTAAAAAGCAAATTCTAAACAACTAGAGAAAGAAAGATAAATTGACTCAGGTGTGGAAACCCCGTATTGGGCTACTTCAGCTGTATGCCAACAGTAAAGTCAGAGCTGCTGTGTTTCCTAAGTGTCCACTCTCTACCACATTGACTGGAAAACCAGCTCAGGGCACCCCAGAGTGAACTGTAGAACCAGAAGTCTTTGATCATAGGTCACAGACCTACTTTCTCATTTTCTTTGAGTAGTTCTAGAGAGTTGTTTTCTTCTGCTGAAATTTTGCAGCTCAGCATTCCTGCACTTGGCCTCTCCTCTTTCAGTTCGCATGTGTGCTCATTTAAGTGTAATTTTTCTTGAGCATGTGATTCAGAATTAATGCGTTTGCAGTGTAGTGAAGGGAAATGACACGTACTCGTGATACTGGGAATGAGCGGCGGCACTTCCTTTGAGTGCATATCAGCTTTCTGAGTGGCTTGTAAATCATCAGAAGCCCAGTGAATGGCGTATTACCTACCTCACTTTGCAGCGAGTTATTTGAGTTATAAGCATGTGAGAGAGCAACTGTGTGACAAAAGTTCCTTCACTTTCCACAAAGCAAACCAGAGCCAGTTTTGGCTGTCCTTGCACATTGCTGAAATAAGAACATTCCACCTGCAAAATACAAACCCAACCAACAAACTCAAACCTCATTAAGCATGGGTCATTGAGTATCATGTGGGTGGAAAAGCCTTTGTTGTACTGAAGTCATAAGATATGTAGTGCAGGTGGGAGTAAGAACTAGCCACTGGTTAATGATTTATATATGAGGAAACCAGTTCAGTCTAAATTATCTTATATTAACACTACTTGTTATGGAGACAAGTTTATTCTGCCAGTTGAAAGCCAAATTCTGGCTGTAGCCTTACGGTCGCTGTACAAACCCCGGCCTTCACTGGCTCCAAAGACCCAGGACAACTGGGAGAGGGGAATGGCTCAGGCCAATGTCAGGCTGGGAGGAGAGCTCATCTCCTGGGATTCTCTGGGAACACTTTCAAGGCATGCAACCTGTACACCCTCCCATACACCCTCCAAACATGTGCTGGATAAAGCATGGCTGGTGCTTGAGGAGGAGCTGGGCAAGGGAGTCATCCCCACCCTTAGAAGCAGTGACCTGCTCCAACCTTCAGTGGAACTGCAGGGGAAAGAAGTGCCTCAGATAGGTCAAGTTCCTAGTGCAGATAAAGTAGTATTACACAGAACGTTAATTTGAGCCTTGTCACACATAAATCCACCAGGAAATGAAGGTAAAATACATGCATGTGCCTCCAAGTATGGGCAACTGTACAACCTAAAAACTGTGAAAGAAAATTAGCTTCTTGAAAATTAATTATATTTTGCTTTGAAGCTTTCTGTACTACTGCCTATATGTCACTAGTGTTTATGTCTAGTAGGTGTACCAGTATCACTGATCCTCATTCACATTGCTTTCCAAAGAGGTTACATAATTCTGTCATAAATACTTGCAGTGATCTTGTATGAACACCACAAAAACAGTTAATGATCAAAATAAGCTAGAATTCAATTATAGTTTTTGTGAGTAACATATTTATTTTTTAAAAAACTTTAAAATAGTCCCTATTGGTGTATTCAATGCAAATTGTTCATGAGCTGCAGAACAATGCAAGACTTAAAAGCTCATTTTCTGCTAGAAATGAAGTAATGGTTATAGACTAAAGGGATTGGATGAGGGACATTGAAACTATCCATTCAAAATTACAGTACAAAATTATTCTTAAAAAAAAGAAAGAAAAGAAGACTTCAAAATATAACATGTTTATTAATCCAGACAGCCTGCAAGTAAGAGTTAGGGAAATGACTGTTTAAGCAGCAACACTATGCAGCAGCCTTCGAGCTGAGCAGTGAGTCCTCCTCCTTCCACCTGTACTGGCTGCAGGATAAACTCTTGGTAGAAGGTGGTACTATATGTGCAATAGCTAACACTGTACTTAAAGGTTTCTGGTAGCCAGTGCATCTCATTAGGTGACAGATTGACCAGGGCATCATTTTTCTGAAAACTGATTCTGCATTCAAACACATGAACGCCTCCCCTCGGCATTTTTATTGAAGTGACTGTTAGTATTTCCCAAGCAGAGCTAAAATGCTTCATACAGCAAGAGAGATCTGTCTCAGATCCTGCACACCGAGAGCATTCTTTGGGACTTTTACATTATCTTGGTGTGTCCTCCCCTTGCCTCTGGCCATGCCTGCCTCTTTCTTGGCTTGACCATCAAACAACCATTGTGTCTGTATCCTGATAAGGATCAACTGTGCTTAATCCTGCTGTGGGAGACAAGGATGCTGGAGGTCAAGGAGTGAATTCTTCCTTTTCCAGATGTTGTGTGGGACGTCTTAATTTCAGAGCTATTTATAGGCTACATGGGCATTTATCTTTCTAAGGAGATAATCTCCTTTTTAATGTTTTGTGTTTCCGGTTGATTATTTTTGTCCATGTCAATGACATCATAACCAAAGCACTGAAGGTTAACTAATCAGCAAGTTCTTTTTTATTAACTTTCTGGTTCAATTGTAATTTTATCCCTCTGTAATTCTCTTGCATCCATGGGTATGACTACACTGCTGTGAACCGAATGCTGTCATTGTTAACTCACACCAAATCAGACTAGGTAATTCCAAGTGAGCACAACTCTGAGGAAAGGCAGAGGGATACACTAAAGCTTCCTGCAGGTAGGATGTGTGTGGTAGGTAACAGCTTGGTCCTTTTAATTCTGGTAATTTTAAATTTTCCATTTATACAGATGTATAAATGCAGTGAGAAATTTTATATGACATTATGATGTAAATCTCCACTTGATATCATTCAAAAGTCAGTGAAATTACCTCTCCTTCAGCTCTATGAGCTTTGTTTCTTCCTCACTGACCTGGGATGTGGACTTGGGCTAGCAGGTGTTTCTGGTCACTGTAGGAGCCCAGGGATCTCTGTCAAGCAGCTGCTGTTGTTTTGGGAGCAGTCAGTTTTTCTGTCCCCCTGCCCTACTTGAATGGCATCAGATGTCAGGATCCAAAGGAATATTTTTAAATGATGAATTATATTCTGGTATTCTTGGGGATACTGATTTTAATAACAAATCTGCGTAATCTTGGCAGGCCTTCTTCCTTTTTGTTTGCATTTCACATAATCTACAAAACAAGTTTACTGACCAAAATATTTCTGAAAAACAGGAATTTCTCATGAAGACTGAGGAACTCTGGTCCTGGATTTTTGAATTGTGTTTGCATTATGTATAGGGAGCCAAGAAACACCATGCTTTGAAGATTTTTGTCGAAAACTAACCTTTGTGGCTATGGTTTCACATGTTGGTTGGAGAACATGTGCAGCAAGTTGCTGATGAACAATCTCCAGACTAAGGTCCCAGTCTGCACAAACACATGCACCTGCGTTACTCAGAACACTGCAGAATCTCCAGGAAGTCGGCATAATCCCTCATAGGTTACAGAGAGGAACAATTCCTCTGAATGATGTGACTGTGCAAAGGCTTGGGTGTAGCTTCATGTTTTAACAAAACACATCCGAGTGCCTGGGCTGGCCTTCAAAGAGCAGGAGTGAGGAATCATTCATGGAAACACATCAATGAATGTCTTGAAATAGCAGAAGAAATTTTGAAATGTTAAAGGTTATCTCAGGACATCTCAAAGAACCCAAAGATAGTGCCCACAAAGAAAGAGATATTGCAATCATACTATTATTTATTTACAGAAGCTTTCAGCTCTACTCTAAAAATAATACATATCTGCTTACATTTATACCACTGACACTGAGATTTGAGACTTAAAATAAAACTAGGCTAAATCTAGACCTGAGGTGAGGTGTTTAATGATCACTGACTTCAGCATAATGATGATCACACCGAACTCTCTCTGACTGGGGCCACATACTCTGTTTGCAAATTGGAAAAACCTCAACCAAGGTTTGTAAAGCCTAAGGATGTATTGCATAAGCATGTCCTTATCAGATGTCTTAAAAAGCCTTGAGACTGTCAAGACAACATGATAACAGATTCAATTTCTGGACAAAACTGGGACCTAGAAGAGCATCTTTCGCCTTCAAAACTGAGGACTTGTGGGATTTTTAAAATCCTTTTGATGAAGCCAGGCTCTACCAGCAGGCTGGGCAATCCCTTCAGCCATCCACACCTAATACTTTGCTGTAAGGATGCTTACGGACATGGCAGTGCCTGCATCTCCAGTGAAACACATGAAAAGCTTGCACAGGTGGTAGATGCAGAAGAACCTGATGGGGAAATAATGGCTCTCCCTTGGATATGAGAAGAGCAATTGAGGTCAGCCAGGCCCTAGAAAAGATGAATAGCTCACAACTGATCTCCAAAAAGCAAAATGAAAAGTGTTAAGTAGTGCCAGAGAAGAAGTGGAGTTCAGCACGCTGACCATAATGAGATCATTTGTCCAGGACAAACCCCAAAGGGAAAATGAGTGACCTCTGGGATACAGGAAAGGGAATTGAAAGAGACTGAATATTTCAGGAGTTCTTGATTGCTGAAGTGTTTCCTATAGATCCCTTTGCTACTCAGGTACATTCCTCATTTCTGACATCAAGGTTACTGCATCATTATTTACTTCCTGGTGTAAAAGTTGTAACCAAACTCTCCCTCGTGTGACTTCACCAGTATTAGCTGAGTTACCCAGGGGGATCAGTTTGCAAACCGCTAGAGGGATCTCAGAAGTTTGAGCTAAGAATGGGAATAGGTGAGATTCCCATCCTTCCACATCTGATGTGCACAGTTAAAACCTTCAGTTACACTCTGCACTGAAACAGGTGAGGAAAGAGGCAGGTGCAGGTAGCAGTCAGCTATTGCTGACATCCCCACACAAATACCTCTGGACCATTATACTCCCTGTGGCACTGACCCTTCAGTACATGTCACCTTACTGGGGCAGGCTTTCTGCAGAATCTTCAAAAGTCTAGTTATGGCCATCATCCTCACTCTTCATGCATGGCACCTGCTTTGGGGTTGAGCTATTCAAAATTGGTTCAAAGACTTAAAACAACAAAATGTAATGAGTGTAAATCACTTGTCTGGACTTGGGTCAGATGAGGAAACAGAATTTGCTTGTGCCGTGTTGTCTTACAGCTCTTTGACTTCCAAATGCAGAGCCACACTACCACTTCTGTAGCTTCTGTAAATTCTCTTGTATACAGATATGTGTGGAGTTCTTTACATATACATAGGGAAGATTCTAAGGACACTTGTTATCTTTTCATTGAAGAGCATCAGTCATGCAGATTAACACCAGATGAGGGGTTTGTCCATCCAGGATAGAGATTTATTTTGACAATAATGCCTGTCAGGATTGAATAACATTAGGGCATACTTTTATTCCTTTTTTTAAAAAAAATCTTTATGCTATTACATTTTCATTGTGTTCTAATACAGCTACATGCTGTGGAAGATATTCAGTAGCATATTTTATGAATAAGCTGGACTGGAGAACTTGCATGACCCCAAACTCTATTGATTATATTGTTCTGCCTGCTCTAGACAGAGAAAAATTAATATGCAAGTTCTGCTGATGCTGGTACCATTTTTACGAGACAATAAAAGCTGGCTCTTCTGAAGGCTAAGTCAAAAAAAAGGTAAATATGAATACAGGCCCCCAGCTGAAGAGGAGAAAGCTCTGTATGAATGGTCCTGGACACTACACTCTGATGGTGGGTGACCAGGTTCTCCAAAGAAGTTTAGTTATTTTTAGCAAAGTTATTATAGTCAGAGACAATCACCAGTTCTGTGGAAAAGCAGTTCAGTGGAATCCAGGAAACTCTTGGGTGAAATAACATTTTGTTGTCTGTGCCAAAAAAGTCAATTCCCTAAAAATATCTCAAAATCAAATAAGCCAGATGATAGGACCCATTTTACTCCCTCTGGCACCTAACCCAAGTGCATGAATCACTTTGCTCATTTATCAGAATAGCTTCTTCTTCTCAATCACTGTGATCTGTATCAAAGATTACTGCCATGTCTGCTTTCTTTTACCTTTATTCCAGTTATTGCACTGGCAGTAGTTGCTGTACAAACACATAGTGGAGGGCAGTCTTTCTGCTGAGGACCTATGTTCAAACAGACATGACAGATGACAGGCAGGAGAGGCAAAGAGCTGTCCTTTCCCTGCTTGGGAAGGGAACAGCTCTGCCAGCCTGAGCAAGCGGAGCCAGAGGGAAGCCACACACACCAAGACCAGGGTCTGTGCCTTCCTCTGGTGCTGGTCAGAATACTGGCCATTAACCATATGGTAAAACCTTTCATGTTACAAAATCCTCGGCAGTGGGTTAGAATAAAGAATCATTTTCTGAGCAGACCTGGAATTCTGTCTGCTTTTGAGGAGTCCTGGCCTCAAAGAAGAACATAAATATAAGCAGCAGTGGCAAGTTTGCATTTTTAACTTTCCTGCTTTAAAACCCTGACATGCGTAGTCGTCTTTTTTTATTTGGTGAGAATTGCTGTAATATTTGAGTCGGCGATAGTCTATTGAAAACAGACCCCTGACTAGGAAACAGAGAGTTTAGATGTTATAAGCTGCTAGTAATTTATTATTTTGAGACTGGCATATATTTTGGCAAAGTTTAAGTTGGCTGGAGTGATAGTGAGTGATGAAAGATGTTATGGCGGTTGAGAAGTGGCTGAATTCCTTTGTTTCCAGACTTTACACTTTTTTTTTAAGGCGCAGAATGTTTATATAGAAAGTGTAATATTGTTTTATGAGTATTTGCTGGACCCTGCTAAAACCAAGCATTCAAGCTTTACTCTTTTAACAAAGTGTTTTGTTATGGAATTCCTCTGGGTTTTGATGTTTCTACATTAGGGTTAAATCAGGTTGGTATGTGGGG
The DNA here is from genome assembly GCA_013397175.1 of Platysteira castanea. Classification (NCBI taxonomy): domain Eukaryota; kingdom Metazoa; phylum Chordata; class Aves; order Passeriformes; genus Platysteira; species Platysteira castanea. The sequence continues at coordinate 910,858 of VYXC01007174.1, forward strand.
GCCATGGGAGAACAGGCCAGAAGTGACAAACTGTCTGGTGTCTAACAGGGTGCGCTTGTGCTCCAGGAGGTGATGTGGCAGGAAGAGAGGACTCCTCAGCTGGGCATGAAGAAGCCATAACATAGGGGCACAAAAAGGGGATTTTAAGAGAAGAAGAGAGGATTTTAAGCACTGGGAAAGCTGTTAGCATTTTAAGAGTTGGGCATCTTCAGTGCAAGACTCTGCCTGTCCCTCGGCTGCTCTCTGGTCCACCAGAGCCTGCATGTTTCCCATGCTTTATTTCCATCATCTGGAACAGGAGCACTTCTAGTCCCACGGTTATAAACTATCATTCCTCCTTCCCGATAATCTCTATTCCTCCCTTCAAGACTGTGGTGTTTGATGAGCCATGATACACGCAGGAAACAAATTCTTGTTTCTGATATTTCTCTTGCCCATTTCCTCTGCATTTATCTCCTCCAAGTCGGCTGCTCATAAAACTCATTGGCTTTCTGCCTTCATCTTGGCCCACTAAACCCTGGAGTTAGTCTCCAGCCTTTTTGTTTTTACAATAAAGGACAGAGCTTTAAGCCACAGCATCCCAGGATGTTGTAGCAGCAGAGAGAAAACCTTTAAACCATTAAGAAATGGAAGCTGCTAAACTCAGTGTTTCGTTGCTGAGAGCATCAGGGCTTCCTTCAAGCTGAGTACAAGGAGAAAGAGCAGAGTCTACTGGTTCACAAAGCTTACTAGGAACAAGAGTCAGTTTTCTGATTGTGTCGTGCAGTCTGTCTTGTAATAACTTTCTAAGTCTTTATTCTCTCATTTAATACTCCACTTTAATGAAGACCTCACATAATGCTGCTACTCTGCTCCTAGTTGCTCACATTATAATCTTTGTAAGCTCCTTCTCCCAAGTAGCACTAAGCACTTCCAGTTCTCAAAAGACAAAGCAAAGCTTATCCTTCCTGTCCTAGTGGTGCTAGAAATAAACCAGTAAGGAAAAAACAAAGCAAAAGAGCTTGTTTCAAACAAATTTAAGAACAAGGCATATAAACCCTCATCCCTATTAAAATAAAACACCAAAGTGCCAGTGGCTTCAACACACATTATACCTTCCAACTATACAATTTAAAATTCTTTTTCAAACTATTAAACATATATATAGATTTAGCTTAGCACTGAGAGGCCTCAGCTGGAATACTTCTCATAGTTTTGGGCCCTGTGCTTCAAAAAAGATGTGAACCAACTGGAGAGAATCCAGATGAGAGCAACGAGAATGATCAAAGCTCCAGAAAATGGGATGTATGAGGAAAGACCAAAAGAACTGGGTTTGTTTAGACTAGAGAAGAACAGTCTGAGGGGAGACATGACAACAGTCTTCAGACATGTTAGACTGCAAAGGGGAAGATAAACTGTTCTCAATTTCTACGGGAAGTAGGCTAAAAAGCAACAGATTACAACAGAGATTCAGATTAGACTTCAGAAGAAACTTTCTGTTGGTTACAGCAGTTATACCTGAGAAAACAATGCCCATGGAAACTGTGGGATCCCATTGTTTGAGACTGGGGTACTGGTATAGTTGAGTCTGCTTTGTGGTAGAAGCATGAATAGGACTGGTCCTACTCCTTTTCAGCTATTTCCCCCATGTTAGAAGTGTAGGAGAGGGACTGCAAGTGAAAAGAACAATTCATATTTTCTGTAGGAATTTGGACAGGTCTGACCTGAGTGGTCTTTGAATAGGAGATTAATTGCAGCCATAACTACAGAGTTAGTATTACTACCTTGTAGCCATTACAAACTTTTTGCAACTATCACAGTTAGGAAAAGAGAGAAAAATAAAATTTTGATTCTTATCTGCTCTCAAGTCCCTACTTAGGCTGGACACTTCTGGCAGTGGAGGCCTGTGTCAAAGATCTTCCGTGTAAATAAGCATAAAATCCTAAATGTTGTAAAACACACCATCCAGTGATAGATTTCTATGAACTCTGTTATATAGAAAGATTTAATACAGAAAGGAACCCAAACGTGACACTTTGTCAGAAAGCAAAAGGTTACATAGTACAACATGTTTTTTGGAATGAATTTACAATGAATTTTAACTATAAAATAGAATGAAAGAAAAAACAGGTGAAACTAAGACAAATGCAGGGTGATTTGAACCAAAGTGCCTGACTGATAATTCCAGAGATAACTGGGAATGCAAATTAGGACTTCTGAGGTCCCTTGTTTCAATAGGTGGGGGTTTTGTTTCTGTTTCTGCTTGTTTGTCTGCTTTTCATTTATAACAACAACAACAAAAATAACATTTAAAAAAGGCAAGATTGCAAAAGCCAGCTTTTTCCTCAGTTTCTTTGGTGCTTTCTGCTAAGCAGCCTTGGAGCTACAAAGGTTCACAGTCTTTCACATAGACTCAAGCCCTAGAAGTGTTTACAGTGAGAAGAGTCCTTAAAATACAAGACCACATAGAGAATCATACAGGATCTGCTGACAACACATCTTCAGAGGTCTGCATCCTGGTAGGGACTGTGCATGAAGAGGCCTCCCTGCTCAGACAGGCATAGGTCACCGGGTCTGTGGAAATAGTGATTTGGTCTGGAGCTGCTGTACGTACTGGCTTTTGAGGAGAGAGTTCTGCAGAGGAGGAACTGTCTCTTTTGGTTTAATGTTTCCAGGGCACAAACTCGAGGTTTAGAAGGAGTACTGTGATACGAATATCCTCAGCCGGATGACAGAGCTTCCTCTGAAGTTGATGACAGTGTTAACAGTGATCATTTCCAAGTCCAACTCAATAGTACGGGGCCCCTTCACGGGGCGAGTCATCACCAGAGTAGCACTGATTGGTCCCGTTTGCTGTGCACAAAACAAGAGAAAGCAAGTGAGATTGCCAGAACTAGTTCTTCAAAACTACTGTCTCACTACCGTCTCACTATAGTCTTCAAGCAGCCAAAATAGGTGTTTTCTGTTGCATTATTTGAAACCACTCCAATTGATGGCACAGGGTTTCATTTCAGCACTTGGCGTCTTTTCAGTATTTTGCATGAACTATCACCTTCTACAGTTTGTAAAGCCTTTGGAGCCCTGCACATTAAAGTAGCTATTGAACATAGACACTTGCTATTGCCCAAGAAAGAAAAAAGATGAAAATGTGGATTCAGGGTACAAACAAGTAATGATACATGTTTGTTTGTTTGTGGTATTCTTTAGTTTGATGTAAAGGACAGTGTTTCTGTGAAGTAGCAAACACCCAGAAGGGGTTATGTTAACAGAACTTGGAGAACAGGTGTTCCCATGTGGATGGGGTCCAGGTTTGTGGTACATTGTGTATGTTAAGGGCACAAACCTCACCCTCCAAAGAGAGCTTTGAATATGCGATAGCACTTCAGAAAACCAGTCCTTTATTAAAGGGAAGCTTTGCAATATCTGACCACAACAGTAGATTATGTGCATTTAAAAATCAGAGCTGTTGATGTTAAAACCAACTGCGGTTTGTTTTCCATCGGGAACTTAGGTAGGCACAGTGGGTCCTGTTTTACCTCAGAACTGAGTGTTTGTTACCTTTGATCAGAGAAGGCCAACACAGCCACGAGGAGGTGCTGGGCGTGTTGCTCTGTCCGTGCCAGGCCAGGTCCTGGTGCCTCAGCAAGGGCACAGTGTCCCTCCCATGCTGCCCTGCCCACCTGCTGCCCAGGGAATGGCTGCATGGTAAATCAATGGAACCAGCAGGCTTGGGCAATGGGGATGGGAGCTGGGGCCTCAGCGCCTGCTGGATCAGCCCAGATAAGGGGAAAGGTCAGTGGGATCAGTAATGACCTTGCAGCAGGAAAGCTCTTATGAGATGTAAATGATCGTAACGTAACAGGATCACTTGTCAATTCAGGATTTCAAAACATTTTCCTTTTCTTACAGTGGGAATCTGAGGTTCTTGTGAGAAATACGTCCTGGAATCTATCCCACTACCTGTGTCTGTGAGGGATGGGAACCTTCAGTAGCCACAGAACAGGGCTTAATGTGAATGTCTGAGCCAGGTTTTGCCTAAGGCTGAAAATCAACCTCCTGAATGTCACCGTCCCTTGTGGATGTACCCCATTGTCTGCAGACACCCCCAAAATTTCTGCATGTCAGTGGTGTGGCAAAGATGACTGGGGAACAGAGAGATCTTCTGAGGAAAACAGATTAAAAAACCCCAGGTAATTACATTTTCTCTAACAGTATCTACGTAAAATGTGTGTTCTCAGTGAAAAAAAATCATACCAAATGAAAGCAAAGACCCCAGCAAGTCAATTGTTGGCATAAAAGGGTGGGGGTTCTGCTTACTTTTTTGGTTTTCATGTTTTTCAATTTCCAATGAAGAGTTTAATAAAACAGAAAAGAAACATTGAAACTTTCGGTGACAATTGCTGGTTGTCCATCAAATAAAAAATAGTTTGGCACAATAGTTTCTCTTGAGCTTGGGAGACCTGAGCTATTCTTAGACATGGGTACAGCTCTGGGCTTTCCTAAACCTACTGTCTCATAGGAGAAGCATGTTTGCTTTGGGTAGGTTACTCTCCTGAGAGATCCAGCAATTCCTGCAGATCAGCACACTGCTCTGCATGTCTGTGTGTAAAAAATGCCTCATATTGAAGGGTTAAGTGATAGTCATTAAAAGCTCAGTTCTGCTACCAGGACATTCAGCTAACAAGAAGATACTCCATGTTTTCTCCCAGTGAGCGCTAGACTTACCCGCATGTAGAATTCCCTGCCCTCGTTCCCTGATTTGATTTGGAAGATGTAATAGGCTCCAGGGTAGCGAGTTGTTGCTTGCATCTGAAAAATGTCCGAAGGCACAGACCTCCCAGACACCATATCCATCACTCTGTACAGGATGGTGAACGGCTGATCTCTGCACCCGGGGTTTTCAGCTGGACACATGCAGCGGCTGATTGTCAGAGATAGAATTGTCATCAGGGATTAAAATTGCTGTAATATTTGATTCTTTTATGCTAAGACAGGTGCATAAATAAACAAGGAATGTTGTTGACCAGCTAAAAGAATTGATGAAATTTAATGAATTTTCTCACTTTTAGTATTCTCTGTTTTGCTATTCTGGCCTATATCCTGCCTCCTTTTTCTTGTCTTGTGGGCCAAAATACCTTGGCATTCTCCTTAGATCACTCAAAAATGTGAACATTCTTTGAAGCAGCTCTGCAGGTGTAGAATACTTGGTACATGTTTGTTCTGATAGTAATTTAAACTGAACTGTCCCCAAAATAATATTATATAGATAATTTCACTGATAGTGCTACATAAATGTAGTGATCTTTGTCTCACCATATTTTGTATACTACATGAAAACATGCAGTAGACATCCTGGATCAAACCAAAGCTCTAACATCAAATGCAGAGCCTTAAGGAAGAAGAGGATAGCAAGCCAAGCATACGACACTTCCACCAACAGTCTCCAGTTGTTCGTGATTCAGGGAATCCCTGAAACAAAAATTTCTTCTTTGTATTCATCAGCTATTAATGCATTTCTTATCCATAAGCTTTTCCAGCTTCCTCTTACAGCCACATGAATGTTTGGCATCCACAGCCCCCTTCATCTCTCTTTGCATGGCCTCTTTTCTGACTTTATCTGATGCTCCCAGCTGTTCTACTGAAAGGAGAGCAGCCAGTCAATCCCTGCTCATCCTCCTCATGCATCTTAGGGCTTCATATTTGACCCTGTTCATGGCTGAAGGGTTCTAACTTGGCTGTTCTTCCCAAGGAAGCTATTCCATACTTTTGATCATCCTCATTGCTTCTTAGGAACCTTTATCCAGTTATATTTCTTTTGACAGGAGGGGAAGGAACTGCACAGTCTTAAAGATGTGGTACACAATAGCATGTGCTCCAAGGATATTCTCTACCTATTAACACTTGAAATTCAGATTGCTTTTCTGACCTCTAGTGAGTACAGCAGATCATGGAACTAGAACAACCCTCAAATCTCAGTTTGGGTGGATAATGAACAGATCAGTGCTCCTTATTTAATTTGTGAATCTGGGATTGTCTTTTTACTTTAAATTAATCTACACTGAATTTTATCTGCCATGTTTATTGCACAGTATTGAGGCTTATTCTGCAATATTTTTCTACCCACTCTTTATTCTACTGTCTTCAGATATGGTTGCAGACTTTGCCTATCTCATGGTTTACTCTTTTTCCCAGGTTGCTTATGGTGGACCAAGTAGGTACAGCTCAGACCTCTGCAGAACTTCAGCATGAAAGTTGACAATTTAATACTATCCTCTGTTTAATTTTTTATCATTCAGCCTCTTATTCTTCTGTTCCAGGGACTTTTCTCTGTTACTTATGACTGCTTTATTTCCATAATAACTATGTGAGGGTCTTTTCAGAAGCCTCTGGAAATGCAAAGAGGCTGCATCAGTCCATGTGCCCTAGCCACATGCTGCTGATTTCTTCAGAGAACTCTAATAAAGTTGTGAGGCAGGATATGCCTTTATAAAAGCCATGTTGGGGGAATTTACTGGGCATGGGTCATCTTGACTATTTTTTCTATAACCTCCACAAGTGACATCCATTTCAGACAGTGCATCTGGCACGGCCCCCATCAAGAGGCTCCTGGCATTATGAACATCCAATTCCTTCCAGAGAAAACACAGATGCAAGGAATTCACTTGGCTTTTATACTGACCACTTCTAGACATATGTCACAAATTAAGTGCAGTCCCATCTAGACATGAGCCAAAGACACCAAACACAAAGCTTAGAGATCAAGAGTTCTGGTGCAAGTTGCTCTACAAGGACTCTGTAGTTGGGCTGTGGGGAATTTAGATACAGAGGATTCAGTTATTTCTAATTCCCATTTAAGACTCTGCCACCAAGGTAGGAAAACCCAGAACTAGACAAACACTATGTGTCCACCCTTGAGCTGCCCTAGTTCAGAAAGCAATGTAAAGACATGAATAAATTATAAAGGAAAGAAGCTAATTATTAATCTCTTGCCTTTCTATAAAATAGATTAGGCTACCAAGCAATTCCAGGTAATTGGGTTTAGTGCAAACAGTGTGAATGAAATATGGACTGCAATATACTGGGATGTCTGGAACTGAAATATTTTGACCCCCAGCAAATACATACAAAAATGTAAAAGAAATGGGCAATTTTTAGAAATGTAGGATTTTTTTTTTTGCTTGCTCAAATGATTCCCAGTTGAGACAGTAACAGTGCTAACAGCCCAATCCAGACATACCAAATTTCTGGGCAAGGCGGATCAGTCTGTGAACTATTCTGAACTTTTAACCTTTAAGCAGTAAGAAGCTCTTTGTATCCTGCTCTAACTATCATCTAATGTTTTAAGGTACTTCTCAGGCATAAGCTAGTTACCACTTGCAGGAAATACTCCTACTAATAAACAGGCTGCATTTGAATATATATGAAGTCAGTTAGTAATGTAAGTAAATGCCTCTTATTACATCACAAGCCTTCCTGTTTTCTCAACTACCTGATATCGGTTTTTCCAGTCTAATTTCATGTACATTTGACTATGACATCATATCATATCATATCATATCATATCATATCATATCATATCATATCACACCTGGTGACCTGGTAAGGAATTGCAATTTATTTTTATAAAAGCTTACCAGTGGTAAACGCAGCAACAGCATGTGTGAAAAGCTCTTTAGACAGACTTCATGGCTGTGTTGTAAAACTGCAGCTTATTTGGATACAACTCTCACAGATAGAATTTGTTTTTATGGCTGTGGGTATGTTACTCACTTCTCATTAATCTGGAGATAAGGCTCCTCGCATCGTACTGGGTCTAAACATTTATATTCTCCTGGGATATTGAAACATGTTTGCTGTGAAGTGCAGGTGAAGTTTCTTATTTCACATTCATTGATATCTAAAACACAAGGAATTAGAGAATGGCTAAAGCAGTGAAATATATATGAGATACCACTCCTACAAACTGGTTTCCTTCTTAGAGAAATCATAATTCATATTCATAAAACTCTTGCACCACGAGAGGTGGCCTTTTTATAACTGATCCGTCTTTTAAGAACAGTTTTACTTCATTCATTTCTGCTTATTAGAGTGCTCCCACATGCTAAATGCTGCAAAAAAAATGGAAAGGAATTGGCTGCTCAAATGCTCCAACCTCAGAGAATGGGAAAAGTAGAGATGTGCAGTAGAGGGGAGAGCATCTGAGGTCTTTCCTGTGTAGCTGTTTCCTAGTCAGTAAAGTCTTAGTTAAAACAACACATCAATTCACCTCAGCAGGAATATTCACGTGATGACATTCTTACCAGAATTGCATAACTGGCCCCTACGAGCATTTCACTGTGCAATGCAAAGACCAAGCATCTCAATTCTTGAAAACCTCTTTCTAGACATAGGATCTATTTTCTGGTCCCCCTGGGTTTTAATCAGCGCAGGAATGTTCTTACCTTGGCAGCTTCTACTATCATCAAGCAAGTTATAGCCTGAGGGACAGGTACAGTAGTAAGAACCAGGCCCATTCACACATTCGTGCTGGCAGAGGAACTCTGAGAAGCTGCATTCATCCATGTCTGCAGTGGTAAAACAAAGTTTAGTGTCTTTGGTTTTACTGTCAAAAGAGCAGTCCTGCAGGCAGGTGGCCATCCAGACTACCTGCCCATCACCTCAGCTGGAGACTGGCACTCTCCAGCTCCCTAGAACTCTGCAGCGACCTGACAAAATGCTATACAACAAGTTCTTGGTTAAACACTTTTTTCCTGAGGAAACCGAAGCTGCTGCTGAACACAATGTATGGCTTTTATTTATTTATTTTTCTTTTCTAATACCTGTCACCAGTTGGCCATGTTTTCATTTCTGTTTTACGTCAGAGATAGAGATACTCTGACAACAAAGCTGCAACTGTAATTTAAAAGGAAGGACTTGCCAGTAGTTTTCTTTTCCTTTTTTTCTTTCTTTCTTTCTGTTTTTTTGGAGAGCAAGCTTCACTTTCCCAGGGCCACATGGGTTCCAGCAGAACTCCTGCAGCCAGCTGTGTCTGTTTTATGTTTCTTAGCCTCTAGTCAGTTACTTCGAAGTCATTCCAGAAAGACTAGAAGAGCAAATCCCATCCTGGGTCAGACATACTGGAAGGCCCAGCCCTCTCTCAGATACCCAGGAAGCTAGGCAGTCTGTCAAATATCTGATTGAAAGCAGAAACTGTGCTCTTTCCCCTTGCACGCATGAATTGACCAGTCATTGTGTTCTGCAGAACTGTGCTCAAGTGAGAAAGATGAACTTCAGAGCTGCACATGGAGGCATGGCTGACTGAGGGGAAAACACATGCAAAGGCACTAGGCCGAGGGAGGCTGCCACTAATCATTTCCTTATTTCCCTGTTCAGGGGAAGAAAGAAACAAAGGCCAGAGCCCCAGCCAGGAACTCCCAAGTTTTTATTCCCAGCTCTGACATGTTGACTCTCCCAGGCAAATCACTTTTACTCTTCAGACTGAACTTCCTTTTCTTCTAAATTGGGCTCAGTCCATTTATCCACTTCTGGTGTTTTGTGCAGATGGATTGGAAAGTATTTGAAGTTCAAATATATCCAAGTGGCTTTAGGGCTGAAATCAAATTATCAAAAGGGAGATGAAAGGAACTCTACACCTACATAATCCTGTTATTGTGTGAGTTTCCCCAGTGAGTTCACTGAAATGAACACCTTCCTGAAAATACATGAACTGAGGGCTGACTCCATGAAGTGACTGAGATATCAACCACCCTCTGGCATCCTAGCCCAGACCTCCAGCTTATTTGATTTGTATAGCTGGTGCTTGGCTGCTGTCAGGTGCTGAGGGACTTAGAGCCCCGTGGGTCCTACATTTCTGCTGCTGAACCCACAGTGTTCCTAAACACTCCTGCCATTCTGCTGACTATATGCAGACAAGAAGGTGGTTGTCATTTCAGAGCACATCTAATGCACTTGGAAGACCTCTGTGATTCGAAAATAATGATGTTGGGAAAATCAGGTTGAAATCCCTGCCTCTCTCCTTGAACTGGGGCAAGAATGCCTCCCAGCTTCAAGGTAAGTTGACTGCTAGGCCATGGACTAACCCTGCTCCTGTTGAAGTAAATCTGAGTCCTGACTGTCTCATAAGAGTGTCCTCCTGACCAGGTATTCCCTTTGCGAGCCTCAGATGTCTAGTGATTGCCTTTGAAGTGGAAGCAGCTTATCTGGAGAAACTTGACCTGCTTTGTCAAACATTTTCTTGCACAAAATTGTCAGGAAAAGATTTTCTGCCCTATATCTAGGTGGTGACAAGTCCCTTTTGCTGGCTTGACTCTCTGACATGGATGAGGCTCAAGCACCACCTTACTGGGCATTGCAATGAACTTACCTGGTTCAGACCCCCAGGTATCTCAGGAGGTGAGCACATAAAAAACATTCAGGAGTCTAACTTAGAAGAAGAAATTCCATTAGAAAGCAGAACACTAAGTTAGGTGTTGCAGTCTAAATGTTTAATGTTTAAGAACCTTTAGATATTTAATATTTGTTCTTTCCCTTACAACAAGGAGGTTTGCAGGAAAAATACCTTGGGAAATACTAATCATGTATACTGCATCTCACGTATCTTCTCTCTCAGAAACAGCATGTTACATCTGTTTACTGTAAATTAAAACTCAAGTATTTTCCAGTGCATTTTTCCTTCCAAGAAATATTGGCTGAATTCTCTTATTTTATCAGGCTGAGGGAACAATAAGCAAAGAAATAAGTTTTGCCTTCAATTAAAATCAAATAATAAAAGTTTTTAAAAAGCAGAGAGAAAAAAGTACAGTGACATAAGCACAATTTATTCTGCTGTGTGCTGAACAGATCAGCAATAACTATACTAAGAAATCATATATTGTTTCTAAAGTGAAGCCACAGCCATACAGGGGGAACTGGGGAAGGTTTCAGGCAGAAGTGAGCAGTCATTAAGAGCGAGAGGAATATATGCATTCAACAGACAAATGGAAAAGTGCTTTATATAAAGTATTTCTTTAATCATGGAAGAATGTTCTAGGACTATCTCTACTTGCTCTAATAAAGCTTCCTGTTCAGCATTACAAAGTGCTTTCTTATGTTTTGCTGTTACCTTGGAGCTTTTGAATATTTAGCTTATTTCTCTAAAACCATTTACAGCCCTCCTCCACTGAGCTTTTCTGGGTATTTGCTGTGTGCTTTAGCTGGAAAGAAGATCATATGAGTTGCAGCTATCCTGATGCTACCATGGACCAAGGCAAAAAACCTTTTAAAAAGTCTATACAAAACAATACCTTTGAAAAAGTAAACATACTAGAATTAAAGAAACCAAAACAATAAATAAAGACAGTTACCACTGCAGTTAACTCCATCAGCTTCCAGTTCATAGCCAGGTTCACAGCGGCAGAGAAAAGAGCCGTAGGTGTTGACGCAGGTCTGAGTGCAAGGGTTTTCACTTGTACATTCATTCACATCTATGGGAAACCAATGCCAAATTCATCAGTGACTTCTCCCCAGACTCCATTTTCAATTTTTTTATTGCAGAGCATTTCAAAGAGATTAGCTGTACAGTCAGAATGACTTGTTCTGAAAAAATATAACCAATGTTATATTTTGTTTGTGTTGTTTATTTGGATTCAGGCTGCTGCCTGGGAATAGCACGTTGGACATGCAGCATGTGTGGAAGTGAAGCATTTTGGGAATGTCTTCAATAAAAAAAATAACATGGAAGATGGGGATGAAATTTTTATTACAAATGTTTCTGTCCTTATCCTGCAATTTGAAAACCATTGAACCAATACTGTCATAACAGACCTGAGGAAAAATGCAGCAGGATCTTCCTGAGAAAGATAATGCAATGACAAAGGGTCCTCATGGAAACCTTGGGCTAAGGCAAAAGCAATATTTTTTCCTTGTAGGACATTAGCAGCTTCTGGGCATCATTAGCACAGACCTTTTCCTGCAGCATGTGGGAAGATGCTCCCTGCTTTTCCAGGGAGACTGTGAAGAGGTTGTGTTGACTTTGAGGTAGCACATCACAGCAAAACATAGTCTAATCTTAGGACTCCAGGCTGGATCTCGGGAGACTCTGATTTACTGACCCAATAAAGGTTTCTTGTCTCAGGTGGGTCACACAGCCTCAGATTTTAATAGTAAATTCAGTGCCTGAACTCTTGGTAATTCCACTGAATTGAGCGAATTGAAATTTGGGCCTCTGTGGATATTTCTCCTGGTCATGTTGCACCTGAACCCCTTTGAGGTACTGGGAAACTACAGAAATATCTGTCTGATGAACCTGTGAACATTTTCAAAAGCAACACTGCGAAGGTTACTTTTGTTCTAAAAACCAATCAAGTTTTAAGGGTGTTGCTGCGTGGGGACCAAGGGTTTCAGTCATGGTTTACCGTACTCATACCTTGGCACGATCTCCCGTCGTCATTAAGGGTGAAGCCTGGGTTGCACGTACAGGAGTAGGAACCGGGCACGTTGGCACACAGCTGCTGGCAGTAGCCGTAGCGACATTCATCGATATCTGTGGGTGGGAAGGATGGAAAGTACAGCGGTCTGCATGTTCACACGAGATACAAAGCGGCAAGCACACTGAGCCAACAGCACTGATAACACAGCAATAACCCAGCACACTGGTTATGGATGTAGCAGCCAAACTTCCAGGCGTTCAGACATGGAGTTATAGTTAAAATATACCTCTCCCCAGTAGAATGTGGTAATGTGGTTTTATCCACCTCTGACATCTACCAGTGTGTCTGATGAATTGTCATTCAGCTTAGTGTAAACCAGGCAGTCCAGTCTGTTCTTTTAAGCAGCTCCCTCAAAGGATACCTGACAGCTGGCACAGCCTGCCAGCATAACCACAGCCAAAACTGCAGTGAAATTTTGGCAGAATCAAAATAGAAACCTTCTTTGCCTCCACATATTCCAAAGCTACTCACTGGAACAGCAGTTTGTGTTACTAAAGGCTTCTTTTTTTAGTGAGGATATTTTTGAAGGACTTTATTCCGAATAGTCACATTCTCTTTTTATATGAATTTTTAACTGACAAATTACAGACTGTATAAATAGTTAATTTAATGCCAAAATAGCAGTTTGGGCTGAATTGCAGCATTAGCAATGCAGGCAACTGAGTGCTACGAGCACAAGAATATGCTCTAAAATATGTAAGATGCTAAGTGCTAGAAGATTTTTGCCCCAGAACTAAGAACTGAAATGAAGCAGCTGGTATAGTTATCCTTTCAAATTAACATTTCCTTTGGTATCAACTGGCTTTTGATTTATGGAGATTTTTTAAAAATGGCTGCTCTCAAAGCTTTGAAGCTAAATTTGTGCAATAGAAAACCCAGTGTATTTTCTGCAGTCAGTTAGCAAGATAACCTGAAGGCCAGGTCAGTGGTGATGAGTACACCAGCAGTAGGCTTCACCAAATCCTGCAAAAATAACATGGGTTTTAAGTAAATTAATACCTCATTTCACTGACACAATGCATTGTGTTGAATACATGCTTTGCCTTTTGCAGGATTGTTATCTCGAGAGTGCTACATTTTGAGGATAAGGACTTCGACAGGGCTGCTTCTTGTGGGTGGGTCGTGTGGATCCTGCTGCACTGGCTCCTCTGTGTAAACTTTATGGGGATAATTTCAACAGATAGAAGTGCAGGTTTTTGTAATGGTGATTTACTAACAGTGCACCAAAAAAATCTGTCTCTAAAACCCAACTTGGCCCCCTGATTACAGTAAATATTCCTTTACTGCCTTATGGCAGCAAAAATCACTTCTCTAAAGCCAGTGTAAAGTATGGAAAACTGAGACTTCTTTGAAATTTAGGGGAAAATATAGCAATTCTAAACACAATCTGTTTTTTATTTTTTGCATTGCCTTGCAATAATCCACCCCACAATTACTTAAATAGGACAGTACTGGGGTGCTATTGCCTATTTTAAATAGCATAAGCAGGTACTCAAATCAATTCAGCAATGCAGCCATTTCAGCTCTCTGCTATATCCATCAAGCAGAAGAATATTTTAGATGTGTTCAAATCCTGAATGCTGTACACAACCCTTTCATTTGGCCTGTAACTGGGAGAAGTAAATGGGTAACAGAACAGGTGATGCAGTGCAGAATCTGCCTCCCTGCCCTCCCTCATCCCCACCCTGCCACATACGCCTGTACATTCCCCAGCACAAGCTTTTTTTTCCCCAAGAGAAGTTGATTTAACATAGATTAAGGAGCAGGGGCCTTGGAGACTTCTTATCCCAGGGAACTACAAGACACTGACTCCCTGAAGTGGCTGTGGGTGCACGGACCCCAGCTTGGACAGGGCTCAGCCTGGTCCCTGCCAGGTGAATTACACAGCAGCTGCTTGCAGTAGTCAGGAAAGCAGCCATGAGTGAGTCCTTCACTGATTTGGTACTTGGGAGGAGAAAGCTGGAAAATAACTGGAGATGCTCCAGGGACGAATGGGCAGGGAAAGCCCATTCTCCTTCCAGTGGAAGTGTGATGGGATGGTCCAGCTCTGCAGAGCTGGCACCAAACAGCACCAAAAAAAACTAATAATGGGCAAACCTTTCTTAAAAAAAGTTGTATGCTCATTCCTAGGTCCTACCTGTGTACCTAAAATTAACATCTACATCATCATCCCGTGAGCATGTCAGGTGAGGGGAAAGGGCTGGAGGAGAGGAGAGATGGAAGGTTTTCCCGTGCTGTTTGTTGAGCCATGTTTTTTCAACAGGACTGAGCTAAAAGGATGAATAGGACATTGCTGCAAGGAGAATAAAAAAATCGAAATAAAACTGCTTGGAAGATACTGAAATGGCACCCAGTTCAGAGGTAATTTTTTTCTCACCCCCAAACAAAAGAATTGGTTGACTCTAAGGATTTACTGTCTGTCCCATTTCTTGGTGTCAAATACAGATCCCTTCAGGTCCACATTGTCACAGTACGGAAAGGACAGGTCTGTTGGGGCAAAAATCCTTATGCATACACGCTGGCAATTGACCTTATATGAAAGGGAATCCTTCAGACTGGGAATATGAAAAGCCCAGTTATGACACTATTATGATGCTAGTCATATGGCATTTACATTTACATTTTTGTTCCGTGAGGGAGTCTCTCTACCAAGCATCCCACTGGCACTTACAGCGACAAAAGACACTTTCCACAGAGCTGAAGGTTTAAATGTGTACTTCACAAAAGTGCTTCGTGACATTATTTCAAGGAATCACAGGTACACATACACAGGTATCCAGATACCATATCACATGAGGATTTTACCTAAACACTGGCCTTCTAACAGCCAGTAGCCTTCAGTGCAGGAACAGGTATAGCCCCCCTCAGTATTTATGCAGATCTGGGTGGGGTTACACTGGTGAGAATCTGAAGCGCATTCATCCACATCTGCAACACAGAAATACAGAAGGAAAATGTTAGAAATAGCAACAACAAAAGATTTTTCACGCTGGTGTACAGTGCGTACACCACCTCTGGGCAAGGAATCAAAGTTCAGAGGAGTAGAGTGAATGACCATAACCTGAATGAAAATTCACAATAATAAATATCTGAGAGCAGTGAGAACTGAGGGTGCACATCAGATCTCTCAGTTTTGCAGGTGACCCAGTGTTTCTCAGTGTTTCTCCTCAAGGAAAGTCTCTCATTATCTCAAACTTTTTGTTACTTCCACATTTGCTATGTCACTGAGCTGGGATTTCCATGCTACAGGGCAGTGTTCAGCCCTAGGGAGAGGCTGCTGAAACGGCTGTGCAACTCCACTGAAGAGTAAGAGAGGAAGGAGAGTTTGAGAGATGTACAAACACAACTCAGAGACATAAAAATATTACTTCCTACCCCCACCAATGCAGACCATCTCACCGTAATTTTTCAGACACAAAGTTCAACCAAAATCAACCCCTACCTGACCAAAAAATGTATACTTCCCTGGAATCAATTTCCTGACAATAATACTATATTCTTTTAATCCACTCCCCAGCCCCCCCCCCCCGTTTTGTTTTTTTTTT
>VYXC01007174.1:926899-1125310 GCA_013397175.1 Platysteira castanea
CCTTTGGGTGTTTTTTGTTTGGTCTTTTTTTTTGTTTTTTTTTTTTTTTTTTTGGGGGGGGGAGGAGGTGAATAGCATTCCTACATTTATATAAGCCAGGACCCTGGAATCCAACTGATTAAAAATGCCTTTCAGAGTCAGAAGTTCAATTTGAATCTTGCCTTGTTCGATATCTTCCCCTGATGTTTCAAGCGTCACGTTTGCCTCTAGATGTCAGAAATGGAAATACCAAAAGATAAATTGTGTCATTTTTTCAGCCAAACTAGATTTCTGTGTTTTATTTGTTGATACCTAAACTACTTTTTATTCCACCGTACTGTGCACTGGCCTTTGCTGAAGCACAATGTCATCCAAGCAATGCTACTCCCTCCATCCTCCTCTGATTCTTATTAACCCAGACTTTGTTAGGTCACGACTGAAAGTATTTTGCCAATGCCCTGTGCTGGAGCAGGCAGCAGAGGGCAGGAATTACGTCTCTGTATCTGCCCCCAAGG
This sequence comes from Platysteira castanea, assembly GCA_013397175.1. Taxonomy (NCBI): domain Eukaryota; kingdom Metazoa; phylum Chordata; class Aves; order Passeriformes; genus Platysteira; species Platysteira castanea. Next base: position 927,394 of record VYXC01007174.1, read on the forward strand.
CAGCAAGCACAGCCAGTCAGCTGTACAATCCTAGTAGTCATGAAATAACTGAGCCAGTCTACCACAGCAGTATATCTAACATGTTCAGATATATAAATGAATATATACATATTATACACATGGAGGGAATCTAGATTCTTATCTTGCCAACATCTGTACTGGAGCAATTTATGGTGAGTCAAAGCTGGTAAGATAACAACAGAGGTAATTAACTCCGTCAGAAATCGGTTCTCATGTATTTATTGGCCAGATGAAGGTTGGCAAAATGGTGGGGGAAGTGGGAAAGGGGTAAGATAACAAGTCTAGACTATATAAGTCCATAAATATGTTGTTCAGTTCAGCTATTGCTTCTGCGATTGGACTAAAAAATCTGGATCCTCCCTTCATAGCATATCACACATAATTGGTAGTATCTGAACAGAGATTTTATCTAACCATAAATTTAATAACAATGACATTAACGTTTTCTAAATGAAAAAGCTTTCTATTTGTCATGCTTGCTTATTGTTTTAGGAATGGTACCTTGGGATCTGGCCAATTCTGCTTTTCCTAGTCTGCACTAAGCTTAAAAAGGAGATTTTCATTTTCCATGTTTCCTGCTTCCAGTAATATTAATAGGTGAAGACAAGTGAAAACAAAATGAGGGTCGTGGTCTCACCACATATGGTAGCAAGGCTGTTTGAAGACTACAGATCCTCCACTCTTTCATGGTCCATTTTTATTTCAGGGGTACAATGTGTCTCACTTAAAGCAACAGGTGGCTATGGGATTGGTTTTGTTCCCAAGTCATCTGTGTAGCAGTTGCATGAGCTCCACTCCAGAGAAGAAAGATGTTGAACCTCTTCCATTTGCGATATACCAAGCAGATTTATTTGCTTACTCCCAGTATTCTTCACCTTTTGTGGTGGTACTGGAAGCATATTTCCATTTAAATGCAACATTTTTACAATGGGGGCCTCCTGTGGAATTTCTGCCAGAAAACCTGATGAACCTGAAGCTGTCTATGCAGAACACCTTGACTCCTCATGTTTTGCACTGAATAGTACCTTAGTGACTTCACTAAAGGAGTTTTATGCAACCAAGAGCTATAAACAGCTTTACTGGTGTTGTCCTGTTTTTTGCAAAGCCTTCTGTGTATAATATGGGGTCAGAATTCTTTTCTCACGGAGTTTTATGTAAACAATAGCCGATGTTTATTTAACCGTCTTTTCTGGTTTTCATTCCTTTTGTGATAAGAGAAAGTTTGATAAGCATCCTTTTTCTCCAGTGAGATTGGAGAGGAAGTGACATGTCCTCCAATCTCTTGTGGAATTGAGAATCCTATAAAGTATCAGAAATGTAAATAAAGTCTCTCTTTTCCCTCTTTTCTGCTAAACCTAGCAGGTGTGAGAGTGTCCTTTATTGTGCTTTTACCAGCACATACTGGTAGCAGTGAATCTTTTTGGTTGGGCTTGAGTGTGCACACCCAGTTCTGTGTTCCGTGTCTGGCATTCGTCAAGATTGCCCCTTACCATGAAGTGTTATTACACTCTGACTGACCCAGCCAATACAATCAAATAAATTATTTTTGGCAAGCAGCCTTCACAGTTGAAACAGGTAGTATAATCCCAGCCTGTCTGCCCCAGATTATCTACATTATATGGTCTCACTAAGTGAGAGCAGGTATTTGTGCATTGAAAAAACTATTGATGCAACAACTGGCCAGCCATTAGGTGTCTTCTTGAAGGATATCAGACCTGGGAGACAGAGGGTGCCTTGCCCAGCCCATTTACACAGTGCAGCAGACAGTGAGCGCAGGTGTGGTTGCTAAAATCAAAACTAGACATTTGGCAGGGAAATGAAAAAAAACCCCAAACAATCCCAGATTATTTCCTCTGGGGAGAAAACTAGCCATAGAACTTGAAGAGATGGCCTATAATGGGTAGGCATAGAAGCTATATCAAAACACTTCCAGGGCATTTTTGTTTGAATGGAAAATTGCAAGAGGTTGCAAGCGGAACATGACAATCAGTCAATAAGGTGTGAATAATTTCTTTTTTTTGTGGCACATCTTATTTCTCGCCCATTCAGGCACAAATCTCAGGTATCTTCATGCCCTGGGACTTGAAAGCCCATTTGTACTACCTCTGCTGCTGTAATGGGTCATACACAATACTAGAGCAAAACTGTGATGCTAATTGTACATGGTAATAGACTTGCAATAGCTTTGTAGGTTCAAAGTAGGTAAGACAAATTCAGAGAATAAAAAACTGTAAGGCCTCCTCAGTGCAAGGATAGTACACGTGGCTAAGAAGTCCCTGAGGTGCATTTTTCTGAAGCCTGGAAGAGTGTCTCTGACCCAGCATAACCAGTGTCAGAGTCTTCATCATGGACAGAAATACTGCAAGGAGTTGTCATGTGAGTCCCAAAGTGAAGTCTAATCAGCTGGAGAGCAGAAGAGTTGTTAAGGGGGAGCATGCTAGCAAGAAACCCTAGAAGTCCCACTGCCCTGCATTCAAGATGTTAAGTTGTGATATTTGATGATCTCAGCATCAGTGCCATGAAAGCATCAGATGCTGTCACCCATCACTGATAATCCAAGGATGGTTTTTTATACTGAACCTGCTTTTAGTACCTTTCATCACCAAGATCCCTAGAAAATATTACCTGCATCCGAACAACAAGTCTAGTCTTTAATAACAGCTACTGTTATTGGATGCCTCATGTGATTTTGGCGAGATGACTCGGGATGTGGCAACAAAGAAGAACTGCTGTGATGTGGACTAGGAAGGAAATACATGTTAGATCTGTCCTCAGTGAAGACAGACTAAAGTACGTGTGGAAGGCAAGGAGCCAGCACAGATACAGTGACCACACTGTAACTTATGGGCTGAGAATTTATCCTGTGGGAACTCTTCCACGCTTTTCATCTTTCATCACCCTGCTTCCTATTTGAAAAATGGGGATTACAAAATCTCTGCCATAGTCCAGCCTCTCTCACTGTTTAGCACCTAAAACTCTTCAGGAGAGGGCTTGCCCTCTTATGTACAAAACCTGTTTACAGTGAGTGCGTTTTTATTTGATGCCTTCCATTCTTAATACAAATCAAACTGGACTACAAAACCCTGCAATATCCCACTTGGTGATAAATACCAGTGAACCTGGATTTTAACGAGGAAATTCAAGATTAAGGAATTAAAGGACAAGCCTATGACCACTTAACAAAACAGAAACAAGAGCAGGTCACAGACCTTTCTGTCTTGTACTCTTTCATGTACAACCTGCCCCACTTTTTCAGAAATTTTGTGCAGACTCAAGTTTGGCTAGTGAGATATAAAATAAAAGATTAACCATCATTCTGAAAGCATTATGTTTTACTAGAGGACCTCAGAAGCATCAAAGGCTCTTTCAGCTAAATTCTATGGTACTCAGAATGTTGCTGTTCTATGGTGCATGGAACCTCAAAGATTCCAGTAGTTACTGAAGCAGAAAGAGAACTACTGAGGTAGTCAATGGCAAATTCAAAGAGTCATCTGGCTTTCACACTTCTTCTTACCCTTATAGACAGAACCGTGAGTGTTGCTGTGAAATTACATATGAAAAAAATGAGGATGTTAAAGGTTGTCATACCTAATCATTTTGAACAAATTCAGATTTTCCCAAATGACTAGTGACTCTTGGTGACTCCTTTGAGGGCCCAGCTGTTCAACACTTCATAAACACACTAGAGAACCAAGGCAGGGTAGGATGAATCACTGTTCAAAACTTCTCTTGCTGAGGAGTGCTTGGCCAGAGCTGGCTCTAGTTGTTTCAGCTCTTGATTATCCTGCTGTATGCTATTAAATTGGTGGTAATCTATATTCTCTCACCCATCCTTCCAGTTGTTGTATTCACTTCTCTTACCCATCTTTCCAGATGTTCACATTACTGCTTCCACAGCTAGTTCTAAAGGCAGAAGTTAGGGCAGGAGTCCAGACAAATTAAAATCTGACTTGAAGTGGGAATGATTCACTTTGTTACTTCCTAGGTGAATACTGAGAGCAACAACATGGCCCATCCAGACCACTGCTCTCTGCCTCCTAAGAAATACCACCTACAATGAACAGAGCCTCATTGCTCCAAGCCATGAGTTTGAAAGATCTCTGGGTTACTGACAGCAAGGGAGAATAGGTAAATGGCGTCTCCATATCCATTTGAAAGGAAATGTGCTGCAAGAGCCTAGCCCTGAATACTCCAAAATTAACCACATCCCTCTCTCTTAGATCACTGTGTTTACCTTAAAAAATTTGGCTATGGTGGTTTGATTTAGCAACGCTGGGGTGTGATGTTGTCTTTACTTGACATTTTGACAAGAGGTGAGGTGGCTGGGGCAATGGGGATTGCAAGGGTGGAGAAAGTTGTTTTTTTTATTTCTGGCTGACTGTCTGCCTTTCGTAGGATGTGATGTGCTGATGCTTTGTTTTTATTGGTACAGATTGTATTTTTAATTGATGGCAGGATGCCTGGTGACTGGATAGATATCATTTACAATGTCAAAATAAATATATGAACTAATTGTGTTTAGCATGCAAATTACTGGCTTTGTGTTTTATTATCTGTAAAAGCTAGTATTGATGGATGTTAGTGGATTCCTTAGAATTTAGCTACATCATAGAACAATGAATGAAATTTTTAATTCACTGCTCATAAATTAAAGAAAAAATAAATAATTTAAAAGCCATGCGTACACAAAAAATGGGTCAGCATATTAACATAGTCAGAAAGGAAAGCTAGATGTGAAACTGCAGCAGAACACCACATCTCACTGGGGAGGCTAATTCTTATCAGGAGATCATTTTTTGTACTGACTCACGTCCACCAAGAATGCAGGACTGAGACCACTCTTATTTGTATTAATAATATTGCAAGAAAACACAGCTTAAAAAGAAAACCAGTGCTCTAATCCACTGAATTAAGACCAGACATATTCAGTACTTCTCAAACCAAAGAGGCTAAAACTAGGAGTTCAAAAATATCAAGAGAGAATCATAAATGTGGAATTCTGAGGATCTGGTTTTGGCCCACTGTTTTCCACATTTGTGATAAAATGCAGAGGATCACAAGCTGCTGGAGTTAAGAACTAAAATGTCAAATGAAGTCTCATGTGAAAGTATTTTGCTAAGTATGGTGAGCACATTTGAAAGTGCTTTTCAAGACAGACAAATACAAGGTCATATATCAAGAGTAAAAAAGGTAGGTAAAAAAAAAAAAAATTCTGGAGTTGTTACAGATAATCACTTGAACGTGAACTTTTCCTGACCTCATGTTGCTGAAAAGACAAACATAAACATGAGAACACTGAGTAGACACAGGAAATTGTTCTTACTACTGTATATTGCATCAGTGCAATAATTACTGAAATACATTTCTGGTGTCAACACTTCAAAAACTGATATTGCAAAGAGATACCAAGAAATACCAAAGAGTTATTCCAAGCCATGAAAATTTATCTTTGAGCAAGATAATGCTCTATTTAGTAATCTATTTAAGAAAAGGTTCAAGGTATATTTGCCTATGATCTGTAAACCTCTTCATGGAAACTATGTTCTTATCTGGAGATGGTCACTAAAGCAAAAGATAATGAGATGAAATTCAGTGTCTCGAAGACAAATTCAAAATAAAAATAAGACACACACTTTAGTAGTGCTACTGATTAAGTGCCTGAAAACTGATTTTTAGTGAGAGAAATTGTACCCCTAATGTTTGTAGTAACTTCAGAAATATGTGGAAAACACAGAAAATGTTTATAACATTTCTGTGCTAGAAGATGTTAAGTCATCAGCCTAAATAAGTTGAGCATGCCAACCATCTTCCTTTCAGTACACACAGAATGATTGCTTCTTTATGAAGGATGAATCAAGTAAAAGAAGAAGAATCCAAGTTATTACCACAGACAATTGGTTGAATCAAAGAGCCTCAAGAGGACTAAACTGCAGGTTAGAGGATGTGGTCATGCAGGAAGTAGTAGATTTTTCTAAGTAACTTTATGAGCTGGATAGCCAGGGGAAGAAGCCAGCAGAGAACAGGAGGAGGAGCAGAGGTGATTGGAAACTGGAAGGTGTGGTTCAAAAACTGCAAGCAAAGACACTGCCTTTCTTCTGCTCAGAAAAAAAAGGATGGTGCATAAACAGGACTTTATGCATTAAAGAATACATCAGGAAACAAAATCCTTAACGTCAACTCATCAGTTCAGAGACTTTTCAGAGCCCTTCAGGCAGGAAAAGATTTTCTTAACAAAAAGCTACTTTTAAAAGAAAAAAATGTTGGTACTTATGAGCATGTGGTTACATACCACATGACACAGTAAATGCTCAGAGTGGAAAGTTTACCAAAGACGTTCCATCCCAGGGTGATTTGCACCTGCCAAACAGGAACAGGGGGACTATTGTCCTTGTTCAGTCCATCCACTGGTGTTGAAAGTGGTGGGATGTGTGACTGTGCTTTTCCCTCCACAGGCGTGGTCTGTGCTCAGGGCACTGTGACTGTTCCACTCCCTCCACGGCAGCTCCTTTCCCGGCTGGCTGACAAGGGAATAACAGCACTAGCAGAGAGCTGTCATGGAAGCATGTGGGCTTATCATCTCTGAACTAGAATCATGCTCTTGGAGACTTTGACAATTAGAAATGAAACTTTGCTTGGACTCTGTGATGAAGGGGGAAGCCAATGTGGACAGCAGATTTCCAAGACAATATGCTTTTGGCAATGTGTGCTGTTTCACAGATGGACTGTTACATTTTGTTCTCTTTGGAACATATTTAGCATGCATGACTTCCTTTCTTAAGTAATGAATTCTGATAATCATGCTACAAATTTCTGTGGGTCACAGTAGTAGCTATGGCTGTGTTTCCTTCTCTTGATCAGCTGTTGACAAAAGTGGGTCTGTTTTTACCATTGTGATTATTTGAGAGCCACTAGCACCATGGGGTTCAACACAGGAATACTGAGGATTAATTTGATAGTTGTGAGAGCACAGGTCATGCAGATTGGAAAATGTTTGCCATGGAAAATCTTCTTCCCTCTTTTACAAGGTGGTGTAGGTGATTTTGGGGCCCTATGTCTTTATTTTGTTCTGTGTTGTAGTCCCACTGTTTTACTGTCACAACCCCAGGAACTAACCCTGCTTCTAAGATGCAACGTTCTGGAAGAGAGGCTCAAAGCTGACAGCTCATTCCAGAATCTCTGTCTGCTCAAACACTAGAGCTCATTCAGTCATTTATAACCCTCAGGGCTCCATTTTAAAATAATAGAAAGATTGGATGTCTGTTTTTTATAGGCATAATTGCAGGCCAGGACTAAACATCCGAGCTCACTAACATGGGTATCAGTTCCAAGATTACTTGGAACAGAGCACTTTCCCCAAACTTCTCCCCCACTCCTTATTTGGACACTGAAAAATAATTTCCTCAGTAGTAGATTTTTACTCAGTGAAATCACATGTTTTCTCAAAACTTTTTTTTTCTCAAGATAATTACATTTGATAAGAAAAGGGAAGAAATAACAATGCCGCATTCCTAAAGTGCAGACTGAAGCCAAATTCAAACTGCTGCTGTGTGGGGTCAGTGTTTTTTCCAAGGACAACGGACCCCACTGAGCTTGGACACCATCCAAGATCAATTCCCTAAACAACTGTTTAATTGCATATTTCACTGTCTGAGGACTGGCCATTGATTGCTGAATTAATTTTCTATCTGCTTCCTATATGCATTAGGTTATTGGTTGATGGCTAAACAAGGATTAAAGTAGTTTTTTTTCACATAGAGGGTCAGTCTGGAAATGTATACTAAGTAAGTGTGAGGCATGGATCTGTAATTCTGCTCCCTCTGCCTGGTATGAAAATTGCTCAACATGTGTCACAGGTTCCAGGTCTCCTGCCAGCTATCTGAGCCTTTCCTTAGTGAGTGCACTTTTCACATTACTCAAAGATGATAAACAACAGCTAAACTGTGAAGGACTTTGCTCTTTGAGCACAGTTCTAGTGCTGCTTTTGTGGCTGAGATTTACAGGACAGCCATGCAGAGAAGTGCACAGCAAGGGGACTAAAGGGCCAGCAGCCTCTCCCCTCTCTGCTCAGAACAGACCTGTGCACGGTTCATACACTTGGCATCATCCGCCTGACCACAGATCCTCACTCCCACAAATTCCCAGGGCTCCCTGGGCATTTTGACAAATGCCCAGTCAGTATGCTAACTCTGGGATCAAAAATAAGACACCCTACTAATTGCAACTAAGAGCTTTGCTTAAAAATAGAAACTCCATGGACAGGAACATAACTGTATTCTCTGGATTCATGATTTCCTACTGCAGGTTCCGCACATCTTATGAAATGCATGATCAGTGCATGTGATTTGGGAATCTCAGCTATTTCCCTGCTGCACTTATTCTATCCCAAATAGCTGCAGTATAGCAGAACAAGAGTGACCCAAGTACCCTGCTGAAGTGAGGTAGACACGTTACTATTCCACTTATGACACTGAACCTGCTGAATTAAGAGATACAAAGAAATTTTTGCTCAACATGGTTTTAGCTTCATCATCAGGAAGCATATTTTTCAGCTGAATAAATGAAGTGTTATTGTGGCTTCTCAAAATTATCTATTTTGTATGACCACATGCTAGACTGTGATCTGCCGGTAGGGTGGTGAGAGGAGCCAGTGAGTTTTTATTAAGAATACTCCCAGCTGCTGGGAGGTTATCTAAGTAGCACTTTCTATTGCAATGGAGACAAAAAAATGTGCAGTCAGAGCCAGGAAATGCACACTCAGAAATAAGAAAAAAGATCCTTACAATCATCCCTTTGCTGCATGACGTGAAATAGTCTCATGCAAGAATCTGTAGAGAAGGCTTATAAAATTTTACAGAAGAGGAGTAGAAGCATTAACACTGACGAAGAGAATTTTCTATGGCTGAATTGTATATTTTCTCTGCAAATCTATGGGTTAGTTAAAAAAGACCCTGAAAGAAAGAATATATCAAAAATATAGTCATTTGAAGCATTATTTATACAGCCTTTAAACATGTCGGTGAAATGCTATTGGCTTCTCCTCCAACAAATTTTTTCAAAGACTTTTGTGTTAGGGTACAGAACACGAGAGAACTAAAAGCAGAGAGCTGCTATTCCCACTTTTGTTCCCTGGGGAGCTTTGAGAAATCTTAAGCACAAATAGTCCAGCCAGCTGGTTTAGCCAATTGGTGGTCAGTTTACATTTCCTCTAATAAGTGAACTTCTTGACCGTACATTTTAACTGAGTCATTAAGAGCTCCTTTTCCAAGTGTTTTGGCAGGCTAGAGAGGTCTGGGACTGTGAATAAACCACAATAACTAGTAAAGAAGAGAACAGTCTGACTTTTAATACGGCAGAAGAAATTGATCCAAATGGATCCAGAAATTAAAGCCACAGTGAAAACAAAGGGATACAAATATCCACCTGCAGGTTATAACAGAAATTTTTATTGGAAGGGCTGCTCCTTCCACTGAAATGCAGCCACTTTGTATGTACAACATCAAGCATGTTGTGCAAATAACTGAAAATACAAGAGAGATTCTAGGTGAGCAATATGTCCATACCCATAGAGATAATTCAGTATAAATGCTGTAGTCACTCTCACAGGATAACCTGAAATCTTCAATATACATGAATAAAGGACAACAAGGGATCTCTGCCATGGGAAACTGGAATAGTAATATGAGATCTGTCACTAACTGCTCTCTCACAAAAGCTTCAGCAATAATCACAAGCATCTCATTCAGTAAAGGGCTGGATTCAAAGAAGCTTGGTTAGAACCTGCAAGGAGGCACCAGCTGGAGGTGGCATGGCGGTAGATTGCCTCATGTCACTTGAAACTGCGTGAGTCAAATACACATCCTGTGGGCACTTTGACTTTCTCCAGGAGGCTAACACCGTATTCCCTCAACCTAGCCATTAAAACCAGGGAAAAGAGCCCGGCTTGCAGAATGTATGTAAAGTAGAGTAAAGTAGAAACAATTACCAGAAATGTAGGATTTTTTTTCTCAGTTTTTCAGTGAAATGAATCTTCAGTTTCATGGAGTGAAAATTCAGTCAAGACCATCCAGATCATTACTTCTGTCTTATTCCAGGATCAATACAGACGAAGAAGATCTGCCCTTATCTCAACTGATCTATTGATTAACAGTTAGGGGCCAGGACTCCTGCAATTGTTAGGTAACTTTTATTAGAAATTTTCTTTGATGCAGTTTCAGCCTCACATCTTGTCCTGCCTGGGAGTTTTGCAACCACCTAGAATCTGTTATGGTCCAGCTCAAAACTGGCAGTTCTTGAGGCTAAACGAAACATAACTTTCTGCCTCTATTAGGCTCAGCATATCTCCTTTGAGATCTTGCTAAATCAGAATGTCACAAATCTTGAAATCTCCTGTCTTAATTTAGGCTCTAAAGGTAACTGAATGGGGTTAGGGAGACAGAGAGAGAGGGAGAGAGAGAGAGAGACAGTAGGAGGAAAAAAACCCTTTGAGTTGAAACACCTCTTTTTCCAGGGAGCCATGAACTGAGAGTAAGGAAAGCAGGAAAACTGCCAGTAGACATCCACATCATACACTAATTGGAACAAAGTAAACCTCCCATATCCACACAGTTTTCATTTATCCAGGACGGTTTGCAACCCAGTTGGCTGGCGGCAATTTTTGGAACATTGCAAGAAAATGTGGTTCAAGCATTATAAAGCAGTGAATGCCAGATCTGAGTTAAAGCCAGTTATTTGAGCAGGGGTTATAGGCATTTTCCAATGATCACCACCACTGAAATAAATAAATAGATGGCTTGCTATGTATACATTCAGAGGGGAATGTTGCCCAACATTCATAGCTCTTTGCTATTAACAGTAATGAGGACACAGCTGTCTGAGCCTGGAAGCCAGTATTTGCAGAGATTTTTCTTCTCCACTGGCTTTCTTCCACTACCCATTCTTTGCTTATAAAAGAGCCCAAAAGGTCCTAACATTTATACAAGAATTACCTTGGCTTTGTGGCGCTTTCGAGATTGTTATAAAGCATGCTGACACATGGACGGATTTGAAAGTCAGATGAAATATGAAAAACAATTTTCTCCCCTGACAAGGTCCCCAGTGCCCTTAGTGCCAAGCATAACACTCTCTTTAGTCAATCATGACAGCTCCTGGAGCAGTTGGCAAGAGTTGCTGCCATGGGCAGAAATCTGAAGGTCTCCCTTCTTAAAAAGGCCTTCTAATTCTCATTGCCTGCAGACCCTGGGGCTGTGATGTGAGTTTTGAGTCACATGTAACTGGTCAGCTCTACAAAGCTTTCAAAGCAAATTTAAAAGCACCCCACTCCATTCAAAGATCTTACAGCACTTTGAAATCAGTGCTAAAACTCATAGTCTATGTGACAAAGAGGATATCTAATTTCATGGAAGCCTTCAATATATTAAAGACTAGAACCAGTATCAGACACAGGCTACTGCACTTCAGGTACTGCCGTTTCAGAAACATTGCACAAGGCATGTTGAAGTTGACTTCCGTAAGTCATCTTGTCCCAGCCTCCACTCAAAGCAGGGACAATTCAGTCAGGCTGCTCAGGGCCTTTTCCAGTGGAGATTTGAATTTCTCCAAGGGTACAGCCTTTAGCTACAAAGGTTTTGAACCTCTGTTCCAGTGTTTGACCACCTTCACTGTGATAACATTTCTCCTTATAACTAATAACAATTTCCCATGTTGCAACTTTTACCCATTCCTGTCCACATGCACCCCCAAGATGAATCTGGCTTCATCTGCTCTACGCACTCACATTAGAAAGTGAAAGGCAGCAAGCAGTACAATTCCCTCATAAGCCTCATGTTCTTAAGGCAGGGTAAATCCACTTTTCTCAGCCCTTCCTTGTATGACACGTGCTGCCACGCTTTAGCCACCACAGCAGTCCTTTGCTGCATATCCTTCAGTGTGCCCAGGTGTTTTTTATGCCAGAAAGCCAGAATGATTGGGGGAATTCGGTACCTGTGAAGGCAACAGAAATTGACTGCACTTTGAATTCTCCCCTGGAGGTATTTAAGAGAAAATACTTTAAATGTGAATCTCTGCTTAATTTAGTAGCAACTGTTGAGGTTGGTGAACTATTTCATTGGATGGTGTACAAACCCAGAACCAGACTGCGCTACTCACACATACAGACCTGCACAATTTTGTCCCCAGATCTTCAAGGTAAGCCTACCTTTCTTATACCAGAGCTCAGAAATTCCTGACTAGCGCAACAAGCTGAACACCGGACTGGCCACAGGACCAGTGTCACAGGCAGTCCCACCAGCTCTCACATTATCCATGAAAGCTCAGAAAGACACATGTTCACACTGAGCATTCCTAAGCCAAATGGTTCATTTCCAAGCAGCCTGGCCTGAAAAAAACCCCATGTTCTCTTTAGGTAATTAAAAAAAAAGAAAAGTAAATAAATAAACAGAAGAGACAATGTTCCCAACCAGCAGGAACATTTAATCTCTGTGATTATTCCTGGAGCAAACTCCTGCTTTTACTCTCTAGAAGGCACATCCCAGTGAATTTTCCATCATGTGGGCCTGCTGTAGTGGAAAGTTAATTTACATTTTTTTCTTTATCATAGTACTTTCTTTTATTAGCCCCTTATTGCCACAAGGTCTCAGGTCATATTGAGTTATGCAAGGGAACAGGTCCATTTTAGAAGGCATGGTCTCCAGGACAGAAGCAGAAAATTCTTAGCATAATTAGCATTCTAATGTCTAAAAGACAATTCACAGTCTTTCTAATCATCTCCAATTAGATACTGCAGACAGTGCTTAGTTCAGCATTTCATATCTCTCCCCGGTCAAAGGGAATGAACCATGGATGGATCACGTATTTCTGAAAAAGTTTCATGTCCCAAGCTTCTAGATGTCAGCTTGAGGTTTTTGTGGAGCAGCATGTGATGGTATTTTGTATATTTAGAGGATATACATCACTTACCAGCTCCAGAATGCATCTGACCTGCTGGGCCATTAATGGATATACTGCAAATTGTCAGCTGCTCATTACCTTTAGAGGTATTCTAGAGGTGTCTGTAGGACACACCTATACCATAGTTCTCTGGGCTCAAGTCTGAAATTTGGGCTTATTGCCTGAGGAACATGGAGATAAACTTACTTCTTTCAATTACATTCATGAGCAGTGTTTGAAGTCTTATGTGTAACCCTGTAAAATTCTCTTATACCACTTTTCATCTGACTAGTTAAACCTCTTGAAAATGTTAATGAGAACAAATTTTGTCCCAAAATGCAATGTACCACCTGAAAAACATAATACAGGTTTTACAGAACTGTATCTTCAAATAGCACTGATTTAGTGGGGAAGAACACCTCCTTTCTAAAGCTGGCATGCTACAATCTTTCGGGATGAGTGCATGAAATCAACTGATAGCTGTCAATGCACAGTTCTGGGCTATTCCATCACAAAGTCAGCCCTGCTTTTAATTAAAATAATTTCAATATGCTTCTGAAATAAAGCTCCAGATGCAGTGCTTAGTGATTTGCTGGCAATGAGTGTTGCATATATTGCTGCAGTCTACATCTGAAGAACACGAGCATGGTTCAAGGCTGGTCCAGCCTGTGCCGGGTTTGGGATTCCCCACAGGGCTTGCAATAGCAGGAAATGAGCAGCATGCTATGGCTTTCGGATCACATCTCCTCTCCCTGGCCTGGTTCCTGCTCCAGGATTAAGGAGTGGCAGTCTGGCAAACGGACTCTGCACTGCGCCAAGATTCCTCCTTCGGAAAGGGGATGTCAGGCTACCCGTTTAAGCTATCTCAGCTCTGGTTTAAGCTATCTCAGCTCTGCGCTGCTCAGCCACAGTGACAATAAATGCTGTTTAATGGGTGGAGGCCCTTACCCATGCTATGAACTTTTCTCTGCAGTGTAAGATAAAGCATAGTGTTTTCTTTCGTGCCTCTGTGCACACTGGAAGCTGGAAATATATTGAAGGACTCAAAAGTACAGCAACCTACACTTCACAACATCTATCCCACCCCCTACTTGTGTGAGACTATTTCTTGCTAAAAATTGTTCCAGGCAGATTTTAAATGATTCTACTGTTAGAATTTTGTACTATTCCTCCACTACAACATATCTAGTGTGTTCTTGTATAACCTGATACACTGCAGTGCCATAAAAGGCTTTACTATGTTCAGTCTAAAAGTAATTTTCTTTCCTTTCAGCAAATTATACCCTATTCAGCAATAATCATTCCTTGTGCCACCCACCATACAAACTTCTGCTTCTCTGTCATTTACAGTCCCAATTACTGTCATCTTACCCTAAGTTTTACAATACACTTCATTCTTTTAATCAAAGTCAGTCTCAATAATGGCCCCAACTTGCTGCTGCTCTATACTGAGATTTCCATAAACTTATCTACATTTATCTGGTAGTAAAGTACTTACACTTAATGTCAGTAGGTTGGAGTCATTCTCAACAGAACATACTGAAGTACTATTTGCTCTCTGTTCTGGAATGAGATGGCTTAGTAACACTGCCAGAAATTGCCTCAAGCTACATTGCTCTTGACATCACTGCCTTCTATTGATCATCTTCCACCAGATGAGCATGTATTAGGTCATCTTTTCATCTACTGCTGGGTTCCAGTCCCTTAATTTCCTGATCACAATTGTAGCTTTCCTAGACTTCTGTATTAATGTTTATACAATTTTCCCTTTCAGTGTTACCTGCAGATATGTTGGTTGTACCACAAAACCAGTTAATGCCTTTGATCCAAGTAGGAATTTACTGGCTCACAAGTTAATGCTTCATTTACTTAGGGGGCTGAATGGAAAACAAGAATTCTACTCCACCAAAAAANGAAACCCAAAACAAACAACACAGTCTCAGACCAAGCAGTAGATTGTGGATTGTTTCATACCCTGCAAGTTTATGGTGCATTCCTCTCCCTCTCCTCCTAGGCTCTCCCTGTTTAGTGGAAGCATTTCTTTTATTTTCAGTATCTGAATGCTTCATGAATACAAAAAGATTTATTCTCACTATAGTGGTCTGTTACTGATGTAGAGCTAATCCATAGGAAAAACAAGAAAATTTTCCAGACAGACTTATGATTTTTTATGTTCAAACTTGCAGATACTCAAGAGCACCTGCAACCATGAGTTACAGTTGAAAGAAGAGAAGGTTTTGCTGGTGTTAAAACTGAGGATGAATTTCAGCACATCTTGTCATCCCCAATGGGCAGCATGTCCCAGCTAAGAGGCAGAATGCTGAAACAACTGCCCTGAATAGGGCTGGTTGTAACTCACGTTTATCTTGTAGTAGCTTTATTTCCTTTGAAAAAGTCTCTCATGTCATTGAAGTAGTAAAATGGGAAGGCAGGGAACTGGCAGATGAAGGGGTCAGAGCATGTTAAACTCCACACAACATCAGGCAGCTCTTCTATTTCTGTGTGGCAGCTCCGTCATGAGTCTGGTGTTTTAGGGACAAGACAAAGGAGCAGTGCCAGCACATTATCACTGCCTATAGAGTCTGGCGAAACATATGGTCCATTTGGCTGATTTATACTGGCAAAGGAGAGAATTCATATTTTCTATATATTTTGGCTTAACTTCTATATTGTGACATATAACCATGGCCAATTTAAGGCTGGAACCAAATGAAAAGAAACAAGACTGACCCAAAAAATATAAGGGAGAGGCCAAGAAAAACAATGACTTTTAAGTCATTGAGAACAGTGCCATCTCTAGGCATTGTGGGTGATGCAAATATATGCAAAAATGAACATAGGCCTGAGCAGAGTGCTGGTGGTATGAAGGGCACTGAAAATAAATCAGCCTTCCAGGTGAGGAGAGACTATCACAAACTGAACCCTGCACATTATGGCACAGGAAAGGAGACAAAGTGTGTCTCATAGGAAAAGGAGAGAAAAACAAGCGTGACAGACTGGGGAAGGGTACTCATGACACCTGTCAATTATCCAGCACTGTTAAGTGACTTGATTTTCTTTTAAGCCCTGGAATTGTCTAGTTGGTGGGACTGTCTTGCATGACATCTATTCCATAAAGGAAAGCTCATGAAATCTACTGCAGAGCAGACAGAGCTAACTGGTACATAGTGGCTTTAACTGATTTGGCACTGCTGAAATCCCTGGAAGTAAGGCATAATAAAGGCAAGGCAGCAACAAAGCCCCACATATCAAACCACTGTTAACAGTGAGTCTGAGGAATCATTCAGAGATTAACGGCAGGGGCGCAAGCCCTGCCCTGGCCAGCACATGCCAGAGGATATGGCAGGCTGGGCACCATTACTGCTCCTCTGAATTGAGTCAGATATAACCTCCTGCCAACTAACTCTTGGTGACAACTGAAGCCTGTGTGTTGTCTGGCTCAGAGCCCAGTGACCAACAACCCCCTGTTCAGACCAAGCATAACTGAGGCCATTAAACCAGAGTATCAGTTAAACCTCTTTTCCTTGCATACCCTTTCCCTCTGTAGTCTGCAAACCTCAAGGGAGATGGGATTTCTGAGTTCTTGCCACTTTGTATAGCAAAGTATCATACAATTCCAAGAAAGAGGGAAAATTGAAACACATCATGAAATAGAGAGGTCCCAATCTAGAGAGATTTTAATCTTCCTGTGTCTGGACTGCAGCCTGCACATCTAACAAGACATGGACACTGTCCCTTCTATGCTTATGCCCCTTCTCTGCAAACAAACCCATTAGGTTTTGTAACATGACTCGTTCTCATTCAGCTGTCCCTTTCAGTATGCCACTCTGCTTCCCTCCTGGCTCACGGTTCAGTAAAAAAGAAACTAGAAAACTTTTAATCACTCCCAAACAGCAGATGCACACTTCCACAGACAGAATCAGTTTAGCTTAAGGTAAAGTTGAAAGCAAATTCAAAGACTCCTGGTGGTCACAGTTTTTAATCATAAGATGATGATCTGACCACCTGTCTATTCTGACCTCAAAATGTCAAGGAATGTCACAAAATCTAGGAAAACCTCTTTGTGGTATCAGTATTTTAGCAGGAGAGAAATATGTTACCTGACTCCCTGACCATAAGATACTTACGATTAGGTTCAAGACAGCTTAACTTAAACCTAATAAATCCACTGCAAGAACTTCTGCTCTAAGATCTTCACCAAAGTCAATAGGCACTGTAATCATGGGTCAAAGTGTTTTTGTCTCCAGCTGTTGCCCAGCTAGCTATCCAGTATGACTGTAGTTCATTCAAGTTCAGTCGTGCCTATACTGTAGCTGTATTTATTCTGTTTTCACTTCTTACACCATCACACATAAATACAGTCAGTGAGTGGTGCTTGAAAGGCACTGACATGCAGAATGATGGGCACCTACTGTTACACTTTGCCATACTCAGGAGCCTGCTATTTTTCATTTCAGTGCACAGAGTGCCCATTTTCTTAATAACATGCCAGCATTCTTGGCTTGCATGTTATATTTCTTGGTTCAATTCTACTCATTTCTTTGTTAGTAGTAGAAGTTTCACAAATAAATGAAGCATTTGCCTGTGCTTTAACCACCAGACTGTACTCCTCCCACACTGCACTTAAGGAGGAATGAAAGCAGGAACAAGGCAAGCCACAGAAAGCTCAGTTTACCTTGCTACAGATCAATACATACAGCAGCTTTTTCTATCAAGCCGACTTCTCTACCACAAATGGATTAACTTCAGTGAAAAACAGCATTTCCACCCCCACTCCCCACAGTAAGCAGGACAGGATACCTTTACTGATGGTCAAATTTCTGTAGGAATGACTCTACTGATGGACCCTACTCTAGTGGCTGGATAACTCTTGCCTTTCCTCAGCCCCAGCCCATCCTCTGTGCTGGTGCAATGGTTTCCTGAGGGAGGAAGAAGCTCTGAGTGTTTTCAGATGTACCTTTTAACCCATGATTTTTTTAATAGCCAATTTATGATTACCTTTATGAAGATTGTTGGGATTGTGAATAGATCAGGCCATCAGATCAGAAGCACAGAGGCTGGATCTAGAAGATCTATAGTTACGTTTGTCTGGAGCTGTACAATTGGGTTTAATCCAATGGGACAGGACTATGTTAGGTATGTCTGTACTCCAGGATGTTAATGATCCTTCTTTCATTACTCTCCTGACATATGGTCTTGTACCTAAATGTATATAGTTTGTATTTTCCACATGTTTATTTTACCTGGCTTGTCTAATCTCATCACATTAAATAATCAAGGATAAACCATCTTAAATTGTGCTAAAACATGGAGCAAGTACAGCATAAGTAGAAGATAATTGAAAAACTGCAGGATCGAATAGCTGCTGAAAGCTTCTGTAGCATGATATTCCTAAATCAAATTGGAGATATGGGTAAAGGCCTTGGACTTTCCCTCTCCTTTGATCTATGCAGATAGATAAAAGTGGCCACTGAATTCCAGCCAGGTTAGTGCACTGGTGTTGTGGCTTAGGAATGGTACTCTCCAATTTAGTTCTCCCACAAAAAACCTCATAAGCTGCTCCCCCTACCCCACTCCTACTGGAGGCACAAAAGGCATCACAGGTTGACATAAGAACAATTTACTGGAAACAGCAATGAGATAAGAAAATGAACAGTAACAGCAACAATATTAATGACAAAAGTGTACAAGAGAGTGATTCACATGCAAAAATGCTCACTGCAGCCTGTGACAATAAACCACCTTGGATGAATTTTCTCAGCTGGAAGGAGCCCCTTCTCCCTGGAAGACCGAGTCCTTTTGCCTGCCCCTGGCAGTGACATGAGGGGGTATAGAATAACCTCCGGGTCCTGGCCATGCCCCCTCCTGGCTGCTGCAAAAAATGAACCCTGTCCTGGCTGGAACCAGGATAACTGGGGAAATAACTGAGGTCCACATGTCTCATCTTGAGCTTTACTGTTGCAGGATTATTAAACTGGACCTTTCTATCCTGTCTGTGTATCTTTACATGATACTTGTCTGGAAGTCACCTCAACACCTATCATCCCCTTGTGAAATTATCCTTGGTATAATCCTGAAAATTAATTATTATTTCACTTCAGCCCAAAAATACCCAACACAGAATCACAGTATAATTCAGTCTGAAAAAGATCTGAGACCACTGAGTCCAACCTTTGACTACATTGTCCCCTAGACCCTGGTAGTGAGTGCCATGTCCAGGTGTTTCTTGAACACTTCCAGCGATGGTGACTCCAGGAATGGCATGCTTATCTATGGCAAAGCCAGGAACTGAACACGAACTTCTCCGACCCAAGTCTTAGCCATCAACTATAATCTCTTGAGATGCTTCAGAGGCAACTTTTCTGTTGCAGGATGAGGTCTCAATTCACGTTTCCTCATACAAAGCCCATCAGGAAAACCATATTACAAGTAAAGGTTATGTATCATGGCCCTTAATTTAATCAGGAGCTGTCAACAATTACATGTACTTTCAGAAGTCTGAGCTCAGCCTCTTGCAGAGCCTGTTCTCATGCAATCTTTCCTTCTTTTTATGGTTAATCTGGACATGATAGCAGTCATTCCCTAACAGGGATCATGCATAGCCTTCAGGAACTGGCCCTCTGGAACAGCAAAAGAGATTGCCTGACAGACCAAGAGGAAATGGGAAAGACACGGAGCTGAACCAAATAGGGTGAAAAAAGGCAGTGGCAGGAGTGGATTTCATTTGTCTTTCCTTTATTATTTTTACAAACCCTTCTAAGGCATAATATCCTTGTTGCATTTCCCTACTTCTCTTCCTCCTGTTTCTGTATGCCCAGAGAGGTCACTATGAAAGTCATTAGGAGGAGGCAGCCTGGCTTGGGGGCTAAGCCATTGGATAAGGAACTCTGGGCTCTATCCCAGCACAGCCATGAGCCTGATGCAAGACCTGGGCACCTCCTTTCATTTCTCTGTCTCTTAATTTCCCTCTCCTTTCCCCACACAGGCACATCTGGTTCCTTCATTTTGCTTGAAAACTCATCTAGACGTAGGCTGCTCTTAATGAGGTTGTGCACAAGGCAGGGCAGTACAATTGCAGGTTTGGATGGGGATTTTAGGTATGCTTGTAATATAAACGGTAATGATCTAAAACCCATCTGCACAAAGGTAATCTTTTGAAGGAAGAAGTTTCACTCCACAAATGTAGGACTGGGGACCCATAGATGGGGAACATAGGCAGTCCTGCCAATCTTTGAGAAATGAGGAAAGCTGAAGCAATGACTATTGCGCAAAAAAATCAATTCTCTCTTACACTTGGAGACAGCATCCTTCAATTCCCTTCTTCTTTTTACCTTTTGCTTTAAAAATAACAATTATGCCAGGGTTTTTTTACAATTACCTCCTCTGCCCTCCTCCCTTCTCTCTGTCTCTAGGTCATACTTGTCTTGCCTTATGCTTGTACTTCTCCTAACATCCACCTCTCTGTCTTTGAGGTCTGCTTTCTCTGATCACTCTATTCAACCCTGTCTAACCCCACCATCTCCCCACACTGTGAGTTTGCATTAATTGGAGGAAAAGCAATAGCAAGAGCCCACCCACTACAGTTCTTTCCACAATGCCCAGGAGGATCTGTGTTTGAGGCATGTTTTGAAGATCATTGTAAATCAGGAAACAGCAAGGTGGAGTGAAAGGAAACTGGAAGGAGCTCTCATCTTACGAATGCATAATGCAAGAACACAGGCCCTCACTCCAGTAAACTGGAGCCAACAGTTACTAGACCAAGTTCCTTGAGCAAAAAGTCATTATTATGACTAACCCCCTCTGTATTTATAGAGAAGTAATGTTAGAAGACAAACAGTTCAAGCAATGCTCTTGCACTAGATGTTCTTTGCTTTTTTCTGTACGTGGTGTTTTATTCCAGCATTAATTGTGGTTATAAATCATTCCCAACCTGCTTTGGAATGATTTACAAAAACTTCATGCTGTTGAAAACACAGAACACTTACACACACAAAATATAAAGCACTCAGCAACTCTAGGGGAAAAAAATACCATGTATTAGGAATCAAACCCACGGAAGACTTGAGAAGTAATTATCATGAAACCATTTCTCTGTCTGCTACCACAAATGGCTACGGGTACTTCTGTAGCACACAGAGAACACTGGAGTGGGTAAAGTTGTCACTGACAGGTGTCTTTGAGAGGCACTTGAGCCACGAAAAGTTTTGTTTTCACAAAGGACAAGATTTGGAGATGAAAGAATTGTGGCAAGACTGAGTGGTGACCAGGATAGGGAATGATCCTGGACACCTAACCACTGCCTATGACCATCCAGGCCAGAAAGGATGAGGCCAAAAAGCTTATTATATTTCTGTATTATATTTCTTTTTTTTTTCTGCGATGAAACATATCAGTCCTATAAGGAGGAATGTTATGTGAACAACCAGGGGTACACATTCCCTTGAGAGCCAAGGAATGTGGGGCCTCGGCAGGCAGGCCAGGTGCCAGACAGGGACAGAACGACCTTCTTGCAGCCTCCCTACATTTTGTGGAGAGGTAGGCAAAAAAAAAGAAAGAGCTTGTTAAAACTCACACAGCTTTCAGATCAAATTTTTGTCCTGTTTCACTTTGTAAGTCTCTTGAAAAACCTCAGTGCTTCAAAGCTGAGGCTGCAAATCTCCCAAATCTCCCAGAAAATGTTCCTGTATTTAATAAGCTATTTTGACTGAAATTTGAAGTGAAAGTAAAGATTTCTGTTGTCCTAGCAGCAAGAAATCTGACCGTGATCTATAACCCCTTATCTGACCAGACAAAAATGTGTACTCTGTTAAAATCTGCAGATTGCTCAGACACAATCTCATGAGAATAACTCTGGTTCCCCTGCAGTCAATAGCAGAAAATCTCATAGTCTCTAATGGAAATAGCTGTGACTAATTTTATTTGGGAAGAAGGTGGTGGAGGGTGATGTCTGAACACCAACATAACAAAGCCGTAAGTTACATAGTGGCTCAGCTACTGGGCAAAATAACTTGTAGTTCACTCTTTTCAACCATTCCACCATAAAATTAGCCCTTGAAGTGCTTTGTATCCTAAGAGCATGTTGAAGATGGACAAAGAGGTATGCATAGAGCAACTGAAAAACCATTAAAATGAATGATGCTTATAACTGGCTATGGATGTCATGATTCCCGTGGTCATGATGACCTGGGTAAAATTTTGGTTGCTCCTGAGGACTCTGTCAAGGTTTCCTAGTGTCTTGCCTCCAAGGACTTCAAGCATGGAACTGCACATAACCCCATTAACTGCTCCAGGAATCCTGGAAACGGGATCAGGCCTTTCTACGATCACCACAGTGAGACATGGACTGAATCACTCCCTTTGGTGATCACACTTTCCATCCTAGGGCATACAGATACAAAAGGCACACAGACACAACAAAAAATACTGCATCAAGACAGTGAATGTCTCCAGAGAATTTCACTAAATAAAAAATGAAATCTAACCCCAGCAGAGACCCCTGACAGGTCTTGTTTTCTTTTAGTTTTGTTTTTCTTCCTTTAGCACATCATCTGCCCAAATTCAAATCTGATGTAGACTTTCAAAAACTGTTTCCAGCTTGCTGTGGTACTCAGATGACAGCCTGTCCTTTCCCATGTGTTCTTGTTAATGTCTCTTATCACCAAACTTTCTTTACAATTAAATCCCACATATTTGAGAAGTAAAATGACAGAAGTGAACAGCTCTGACTGAAAAAAGTATTAGTCCTCCCATTTCTGCCAGCATGGATAGGAACATATCTGCCCTTTGGAGGCTGGAAAGTTCACTGTAAAAGTTTCCTGAATCCAGCTGTTTTGATTATTCTGGTTTGCATGGAGCAGACCAGACCATATAATTCAGAGGTTTCATTTCTACTTTCATTTCAGCACTTCTTCTCTACTAACTACCCCATTTTCTGAATCATCTACAGCAAAGTGAGCAAAATGAAAACACTCCTGGAAATCTACAAAGCCGTAGATAAAATAACAGGCTGATCGATTTGCTAAGATGAAAAGGACTAGAAACAATTTTCAAAGGACCAGGTTTTTTTTTACCAGATAGTAAAAATGCTTATTTTTAAAGCAAACTCTTCAGTTATCTCACAATTAACAAAACCAGGGTTTATGATTTTTCTTTTCTTTCCCTTCCCTTTTTTTTTTTTTTTTAATTTTCCAGACGGTATTACTATGAGTGCTGGTTAGAAAATACGTTTTTCCCACCTTGGAAAGGACAATGATTCAAATACAGAAAATGTGCCCCAAGGTAGCTGAATTTAACTCTAGACTTTCAAAGCTCCTGTGAAGCTCTTGTGGTCTCCTCAGTAGAGAAACAAAGAAAGTGCATCATCTGCAACCAAGTCCCACCAGAAATTTCAGACAATAGGGCAGAATAAGCCCAAAAGACAAGTCTTTAGCTCTTGTGTTTTTCTGCAGCAGTTTTGAAGTAAATGCTGTTCCTTAGTCTAAAGAGAGGCAAAAATCTCTGTTGAGAGCTCATGGCTTCTCTGGTTTGAGTTTTTTTTTTTGTCAGAGACCAGCTCACATACAGCCAAGAGATGAATGAAGTTTCCCCAGGCCCCACCTAATACTTCACCTTCTCTCTTATGGGCAGAATCATAAGCATAAAAGGCATGCTTTTGACAAATCACCTGCCATCAGGTGGTTGTTCGTTTCATAAAAACATTACTTCTTTCATGAAAGTGGCTTTCCTGATTAAATAATAGGACTGAATCATATCTTAGTTTGCATTGAATAATGATGATATGAAACATACAGCTCATATCCTTAAAAAAAATTGTGGGCTTGACTGCTCAATAACTGAAGGACAACTGCAAGACAATTGTCTCTGCAATGTCAGAGAAGCTTTAATATAAATGAAAATATAGAAGAAAGATTTTTACTGCTTACCAGCACACTGATTATTTTCATCCAACTGGAAACCAAATCGGCACATCAGAGGTCTTGTAACAGTAGGGTAGTTAGGAACAGGGCCTGGTGCTGGGGGCGGTGGATAAACATTGGAATAAGGACTCAGATACGGTGATCGATACACTGGGTTTGTTCGGGGGACGCATAAATAGCCACCGTTCTGGTTGACACACACCATGTCTCCTCTGCAGGCCTCAGGAATAGTCCGACATTCATCAATATCTGGAATGAAATTGCAAAAGTTAAAAGAGTGATTGCTTCGTAATGGGACCTATCAAAAAATAGTTAACATGTTTTCTGCAAAACGTTGCAAAAAAGTTTATATTCTCCATCAAAAAGGCTAATCCTTCCTTGTGGAACCTCACTTTGAAGTTAGATTGTACTAAAATAGCAAACATCCCATATATTCAACATATTCTGTGATATGTTTTAGTTCACTATTAGAGGATAGAGGGAGAGGACAAGGACTGCTTTGCTATTCCATAGAAGTTTGGTTTAAACACTGATTTACACATGGCTGCAGCATGCTACTGCCTCTTCCTGCTAGAGGGTCTGTCCAAACCACAACATGCAGATCAGGATTTCAGAAACTGGTGGTTTGTCTGCCCAGCTGTGAAATTTGGATCCTGCTATGGAAGTCTCGAGTTCCCTCCTAGAGAAAAAGTTAGGGATGTTCGAATCTGGGGACACAGCTCAGGCCCCTTTCTTGCTTTGACTGAGAATATTGCTGAATTAAATTTAGAAAGATACAACTGGTTTATCCAAACCGAGCATTCCCCTGGTTCTTGGGCCACAGAAGCAGTAGGCTGTGGCTGGGCAAACAATCTGCTGCAGGTTCTTCCCTTTCTGTTTGAGTGACTTTATTGCATGTAGAAGATGCTGCCCCAGAGACTGAATGCCATTGATAAAAAGATGCTACCGGGCAAAGTGCAGATTTCCTTACACAACCTCAACTCAGTTTACTTGGTTTCAATGCTGAGAATGGAAGACTTTATCTAAGCCTGCAGGTGGAGACAGGCAACAAAGACAATAAATCCCTAGTTTGAAGGAGAAAGAGAAGGAGGGTGAACAGCCCTTGTCCTTTGGCAACTAGATTGATCTCCTATCAATATGCATCATTGTTGTTTGAGTAGCCCTGACAACCTGTTAGTATCTCAAAAATGTCAAAGGTCAGTGCTATGTAAAGACACACACACACGCACACGTATTTATATATACACATATTTTTTGTATACACATGTATACAAACACACATATTTGAGACATAGTAAGAACTTTTCAACTAAAACATAGTAAGAGCAGCACAATGTTAACTCAATAAATTCAGGATTTCTGAACCCAAATTTAAATGTATTGATTTAATTAAAATCCTACCTAAGCACTGCCCAGAGGCACGGTCCAGGTCAAACCCGTTAGTGCATTGCTGCTAAAATGAGAGAAAAAAGGACACTCAGTGACTGTGAAATGTGAGGTTTGCAGAGTCAAATGCTCGTCTGGATTATTATGATTAGTACAATTGTTCAGCTCGATATGATATATCAAAATAAAGTCCCTTCCCCAGAGGACAGTCAGCAAGGCATGAACCTGAGGCCTCAGCACATGTTCCAGCCCCTTAGCTCAGGAGTGGCACCCTCAGGTGATGGCAGTGTCAGGCTGTTCCTCTGCTCAAGGGTCACCAATGCGCAGTGTGTTATGAGTTGTTAGCACAGAATTGCAGTCTTCTAGTTTGGGGTCTTGTTTTTGCCAGAACAGGGGGGTTCATCTCAAAGGTACTTGCTACATCTCTCACAGGCTCTAAAGCTCCCCAGACAGCGCATTCAGCACACATTAGCCACTGGAACCACAGCTGAAATATAACAAGCTTAATGAAAATACGGCTCTTCCTTTCCCTGTAATTTTTAGAGGATAAATATTTAGACAACATATTCTAGGCATTCAGTGTTACTGGAAGCCTTGTCCCTTCCTATTCTGTGGTGCTGGTCATTATCAGGGCTGCAGCCTTGAGTCTTCAGCACCTCCTCAGTGACCTCAGCATTTCTAAACTGGTGAAAGTCCTGGTGATGATGGTTTCAAAGCCTGTTAAAATGATTCCCTGCTCTTCCTAGTTTTTGACTGGGCCTCCAACTACTTAGCAAGGGGCCAAGCAATTGACACAAGGACAGGATCTTCCAGTAAATAGGTTGCGCTAAGGAATGTAAGCAAGAAATATCCAGGAAACAGGAACCACTGAAGCAACCAGAGGGCAGAGGGATGGAGTGTGTTCAAGATTCTTCCTTTTTTGTTGTTTCTTAATGTTAAAGACACTTATTTTTGGACTTTATGGAAGAAATGAGTGGAAGAGTAAAGTACTTCGTTGATGTTTGGAAAAGTAGTAAGTTGAAGACGGGAGACAAAGGGTTAGAGGGGTGAGTCAGTGGAAGTGGGTCGTTGCAGGAACTAGGGACAGGCCATGAAGTGAAACACATGGCTGTTTGGACTGCACCTGCCACTTGCATATATGAATATGCAAAACCACTGCTAGAAGTGTCAGACAAGTATGGAGGAATTCTGCCTTCATTTATTTTGGCATTCCAAGATGTTTTAGTATCATGTTGTGGAAAGCCAAGATGTTCTGATGGGAGAATGTATAATCACCCTCATGTTTTAAAGAATGTATGTACTCTACCTTTTGTTCTCCTTTTTGAGTGTGGTACATACACAACACCTAGGTTAGCTGGAAAAGCTGAGATAGTTTTTAACAAAATTATTTTGTTCTGGACAATAAA
Source organism: Platysteira castanea (assembly GCA_013397175.1). Taxonomy (NCBI): domain Eukaryota; kingdom Metazoa; phylum Chordata; class Aves; order Passeriformes; genus Platysteira; species Platysteira castanea. Next base: position 954,047 of record VYXC01007174.1, read on the forward strand.
TGATAATTCAGAAACACTGAACTACTGTAGAACTGGTTTCAACAACTTTCTAGAACTTTATTCTAGAAAAGATTCCAGTATTATCAAAATTACCAGTTTCAGTATCTTCGGAAAGAACACATTGCTGTGTTGCAGCTTCAAGTTGCTTTTTCAAAGCTACTGCAAAAATCAATTTATGTTACAAGATGCTTTTATAAAAATTATAAGGGAAACAATATTTTTTAAATTATAAAAACAAACCCTTAAAGTAATCTCAAAAATGCTCCAGGGGCATGGAAAGCATTTCCCATACAGATCCAATATTCATAAAAATATCAATAAGCATGCCATGTGCAGGAAGTTTTCAATGTAATAGAAGAAAAACAACTACATTTCAGAGAGTTTTGGCAAAGGCATTTAGAAACACAGCTCTGGACACTGAATATATCTGGACTATCAACTAGAAATCCAGACAACATGCCTTTGGGAACACTTTTTCCTGATTTAAAGTTACTTGGAGCCCAAGCACACGAAGAACTAATGATTCTGCTATTTCAAGAACTGGACTGCTTTAATTCCATCTGCCCTTTAGAACAGAAATGGGTTTGGGCATAAGTGAAAATGAAAACTGGGATATAGTCATTTAGGATCACAATCCAAAATTAAGCGATCTTAAGACATGATCCTGCTATACACAGAAATGTGTATTTATTTGAATGAATTTTCCAAATGTGGATGTTTCTCACAATAGAACTGAGTGGTGACTGGTCTCATGGGAAAGTTTTTCTTATTTCTTGTTCCAGAAGTGTTCAGTTTAGAGGCAGAATCAAGTTTTCAGTGAGGTCCAGGTTTCTACAGGGATATTTTGCTGAGCTGGCAAGGACAAGTCAATAAGCTCAATCCAATGTTCAACTCCAGAATCCTGCTGGCTCCAAGTTCTCCCCTCTAAACCCTTAGACCACACAACTTCCTTTTCATGTAAACCCCAGACCACAGAGCTTCCTATCCACCTGCTAGCCAGTTAAGTTTCATGCCGTATAGCACTTCAGTATAAAACAGTACATACATCTCTGCATGCACCTCTCACCTGTGCTTTTCCAGAGCTTGAAAGACAGACAGCCAGTGTGAAAGCAGTCAGTATCCTGTAATGTACATAGAAAATAGGCTGAAAACCTGATATCCAGGCTCATTACATAGAATTAATACACATGGACAAATTAATTTCTAGTGACACTTCAGTGTATTCCACAGTTTTGCTAACACGAATTTGGCCTCTAGAGAAGTAGTAATACAACTGTGGGCCAGATTCAGGTCTCAGAGTCAGTGACTCTAATGGTACTATGGTTTTATGCAGCTGGGATTGAAACCAGACTGTACATGTCTATGGACTAATATAATGTTTATGACCCCCCCCATGCAGCAGCTGAACAAGTGTGCAATATTCAATAAAGCGGTTTTGCCCCTCTCTGACACTTTTCTTTTGCAAAAATGAAAGCTTTTCTTGCACACTGTGCACATTTTACAGAGGGGTGAACCAGAGCGAGGCCCTGCCTAAGCTCACAGTGCAATGTGTTGGCAGGGCTGCAGACATGTCACGCAGGAGGTCCTGAATCCAAGCCAGTTGCTCCAACCGCTAAACTGCACTTCATTCCCAGGAGACTCTATCTGAGATGAATCCATTTTCTTGGGGCCAGATTCTGTCCCTTTACTCAGTCTTGAGTAATACACTGCTCTGGAAGGAGACACACTGTGCCAGGTCACCAGCTGCTAGAAGCTGTTATCTTCAATGGAGCCTTCCCCAGGTATATCTTCACATCTAGTGCTCCCTATGGGGTCTCTCTCCACTGCAGCTGAAAGAAGAGGATCCTTCACTGACAGAGCCCTACAGGTACTTCTGGAGCTCCTTACCTGGAGCATAAAAATTATGGTCAAGTAACCTCCCACCTCCAAATGTTTACTAACAGACAGAAAACCATGAAAGCACAGTCAGAAATTATTTTTTCCTAAGTACTGTTGATTTCAGTGTTTTGCTGCTGCTTTATATAAAACTTCCCAGTACCATTAGACCCACACCTTGCTTATCTTGGATTGTAATTCTGAATGGCAATTGGATACAATACATTCCCACAAAACCAGTACAGGAAGCAGGGGATATTTTAGGTAGCCTTAGTTCTGCTACCCATGGGAGCTGCCAACTTTCTCTCTTAGAGTTCTCTCTGATTTCCAGTGCAAACTGAGCTGCTGAGCAAGACCTACAAACGCATCAGACAAAACCACACACAATGACTGACACATTAGAACAAATTTGTTTTAAATGAGGAGATGGAGACAAGCTCTGAAAAGTAAACATAAACCCTAAAATGGTTGTTCATAGTGCCGTGGAGACAGATTGTGCTCGTTGGCAACTTTTGAGTGACAAGGAAAGGCAAATTCTGCACTCAGTTTTCCTTAGAGTCTGATGTATAGCATTCAAACTACAGTTTTATCCATTTAGGCTTGCACTTAATTTCTTGATTCCTCAAACCTTTTTGAAGAGATTTTAAAGTGTGCACTGCTATAAAGACTGCATACTCACTTTGCATATAGCAAAAACAGCACTGGGAGGGAATACAACAGGTTATAGCAGAAGGCTGACATACCCAGAGACTGAGCTATGCTGCACATTGCTGCAGGACAGTGTACAATAATGAAATCTCCTATAAAACAGTCAGACAAAATGCAAATGTTTTTAGACAGTCTTTAGTTTCCATTGCTACAAGATGATATATTCTTTCCTCTTGGTGGGGAGGGGTGACCTTACTGCCTCATACGTGTTCTGTCTGCACCCATGATTTCAATCTGCTTGTAACTTTAGATCTAAAATCCCCTCAAGAATTATTAACAAACATGCAGCATAACCTATCAACACTATATGCAGCTGGTCACAGTAGCTTGCCCAGCAGGCAAAATAATTTAAACTAGTAATTAACTTCTGCAATAGTAACTAATTAACTTCAATCAATCACTGCAGCCAGTGGGATTGTTGCTGCTGCAGTTCAGCGCTCCCACAGATGCGCACAGTATAAGCACAGATCAAGAAGGAACTCGCCAGAGACAGCACAGCTTTAATAACAGGCAGATCGCCTTTCCCCACCTCTGACCATTGAGATCCCATCTCTTTGCAAATGGCTTTAGCAAGTGGATTGGCATAATGTCTTCCCACCACAGCTATTTTCCACAAGTAGGTTTCCCGTCAGTAAGTAAAGAAGTTTCATGCATACCACTTACCTTCTTAATCCTTGCATGTCCAAAACTGTTGGGGAAAGGTGGAAAAAGCCCAGAGTCTGTGCTGATGAATAACTAAAAAGTTTTCCAAACATCACCCTCTTCTAGCACTTCAGTTCCTCTGTCATTTATAGTCCAAAGAATGAAATGGCAAGTAATGGAGAAGATCGGGAGCCGTCTGTACCTCCTCAGACACTGGAGAGAATACAGAGAAAGCACCTGGTTTTGCTTAGTTCTCTTCTGTAATTCAGCATTAAACCAATTGGAGGAGGAATGTTAAAAATGAACACTTCATTTTCTAAGTATGTTAAACAATGCAAATGGGGGCCTCAGCCTGGGACAGCTGGTTTAGATTACAAAGCTCACCAACTGGCTAGACTCCTCACAACAACCTCGAGGAGCCTGCCAGGATAAAACACTAACAGCTTGAAGGAAAGCCTCTCCCGCTGCAAACTTCACAGTTAAATGTGCCTCAGAGCAGAGAGCACCGTTATTGGACAGAAACCCTTATCAAGGGACTGGAGAAGGGAAGGGATTGTTTTCCTTGTTCTGAGAACAAAAAAAAAGTCAGGCTTTTTTGGAGGCCCTTTAGCTGGTGTCCTGGACAATGAATATGCAACACTCGCTGCTCTGTGCCAATGGCATACTGATGAAAGGTCTGACCCTCTGGGAGGTGAATAACTTGAATTCATGACGATCACAGCTACAGGAACTATATTGCTTGGGGATTATTTGAAAACAGGAATAAACAAATTAAATAGTCAAAGGAAAACAAATGGCTTGTCTGCAAACACTGGCTCTTTTTAAACTGATCGCATGCTTAAGGGAGCAGTTTATCATATGAACATTTCTTAGGAAAAGCATAACTTGCAGATCTCCAGTTATGACTGAAGAGGAAGGAAATAAAGTACTTTTTCAGCTGTTTTGCAACTTTGCCACAGGCAGAGCTTTAGAAGCCAAGCAGAACATTTATGGGATGTGAAAGGTAAGCAATCAGATGCAGCAAATATTATAGTAGATCCAAAGATGAACACTGAAATTAAACACAGACATCGGCATTAAACAACTACTTTGAATTTCTGTTGAGTGTCCCATTTGAGAAAACCCTTTATTTCTAAAGCACCTGGAAGTATTATCATACATCTCTGTGTAACAGATTGAGAAACAGAAGTACAGTTGATATAACAGATATTAATAAAACTAGCCCCTAAGCATCGACATCCAGCTTGAGATACAAAGACTGAGCTGCTTTAGGGATGCTGAGCCCCCACAAGTTGGATTGAAGCCACTGAGCTGCTTTAGGGATGCTGAGCCCCCACAAGTTGTATTGAAGCCAATGGGAAGCTCAAGAGCTCTGTACCTTGTTAACTGGTTGTAATGGTCCAAATTACCTTTCAAAAATGACAGCACCAGAGGCTTTGGGCCATTTCTGACAGTTTATCTCTCAGTGGCTTGCTTGCATCGCTTGCACTACATGGAAAATTAAACACTCACCTAGAATTATTCATACGGTGTCTATACATCTCCAGATAAACAAGAACTAATTTTATTATTTTAAATAAAGTTCCCAAAAGCCTAACAAAAACTCACACGAGAGACTTCTGAAGAAGCTGCTGGGCATGTTGTGAAGGAGTTTTGCCATGGGTCAGAAAACAGGCAAGAGAGGATAGAAAGCAAAGACCAGGGAAATTTTCATAGTGGCAAATGGTTAACGGTGAGTATTCTCATTGCTCCATACCACCAGAGCTTCTCAATACACTCAGTAACCTGGAGAGCTAACAGATCTAAGAGTAGCGGAGCTCACTGTGTGTTAGAAGTGTGAAAATCTACCTATACAATGAGAAGGAGCTTTACAGGAAAGGAAATGCTCTGTGCATCCAGCTGTGTGGATGAAGAGCTTGCTTCATCTGATGACACTTCACTTGCTAATCCACTGAATTTTTCTACAATCACATGGTAAAATCATTGCACGCATGCCAGAATCACTGTATGAGTGCAGCACCAGTCTACTCCCAAATAATTGCCTCAGAGTTCTGATCCATCAGCCAACTGGCAGAGGTGCTCCAGCCCCAGAGACATGAGGTGAATCCAAATCTCACCACCTAAGGGGCTCCCTTAAGAAATACTGTACAAATGTTTTGATTTTTCCTGTCTCCATCTGACAGCTGGAGTGGATAAAAAACAGACTATAAAAAGTGTACCAAACCACAACCTGGGCTAGTTTACAGCACGGTGACTGTTTTTTTTTTTTCCCACAATAAAAGGATTTGATGCCGTGGCTAAGTGGAATTTCTGCAATACCTTTCTGTAACTACCATCACTCACAAAACATTGAGATGCAGCCACAGCCTTCTCACAACTCCCTTTGGTAAGAAGAGTTGCATAAAGGAAGGAATTTGTAATGCAAAAATCCCCTTTTGTTCCCCCTATAAAAATGGACAATTCAATGCATCTTTCAACACCCTGTGCTGACACCTTCAGCATTTGGGCTTACGATGGTGGCTAAACTTCATGTCTAGCAGTGCTCTCATTTCAGTGGTCTCAAATATCCCTCCGTGTTATAAAATCCATTACTTCATTTAGATAGCTTGACATTTCCTCTGTCTTCATGAGGAGGTGTGGAACTGTCTCCAGTATAAAATGGGTCTCTGTTAAATAATTATGTTCTTCAAAGTTTGCTTTGTGCATAGCTAGGGTTGAAACTATATCTCCAGTTAAGACTTGGATTTTGAAAATCGTGTAATATAAAATCATAAGGGGGACATAAACAGTGTTGTATAACTTTAACTCTACTCTCCTTGGATGAGACAGCTGCATATATGAATTAAGCCATGCTCCTGCAGATAAAGCACAGCATTGGATGAACAGGAGCCCTCAGCACTGGAGAACATAATCTGACAGATTCTAGATGTTAAGGAAAAGTTGTAAATAGATCAGGGAACTTAAGAAGAGTTAATTACACTCAGCACCCCTGAATAGAAAATCTTCCTCACAGAAACAAGTCCTCATCCTCTAAATTTCACAACATTTCATCTCCTTTTAAAACTCTGATATTGTTCTTACATTTCTCCAGAACCACATAAGTCAAACACCCTTCTTGGATATTTTTGTTATTTTTTAAAGTTCCTCCACTCTGAACATCCTCAACAACATTGTCAGACTGTGAGAAGAGTCGAACCACGCAAGTCTGTATGGTAGTAGGTCTGTGAGCCCAAAGTCATTCTACATGCCAAGTCTTCGACATCTTTTACCCAGCCACACAGACTGGTTTAAATTTGTTAAAGGAATTTGTCAGTAACTGGCACTTTAAGGCCTTGCATGTCCAAGCTTCATTTTGCTCCTACCAAATCTTATGGAACCAAATGTTTTTACCAGCAAAAACGGTAAAACACTCAGATCAATCTCCACAGTCAGGCAAAAGCTCAGCTTGTCAATCTCATGGAGCATAGAGGCTATCAAAACACAATCATTTCTGCAAGTTCCCAGCAGTTTTACTCTTAAGTGTTTTTGGAGACTGTCAAGTAAGCAAGCTTTTGATACTGTCACATGCTGATATAACACAACAGGCAGTGATTTGACATATACACATCTCACCGTACTGCCAAGCACCACACACACAGGAAACAAGGTCTCAAACCCTAATTTCACCCAAGAAAGAGTAGGGCTCATTTCTTCCACCTCCCAGGAAAGAAGCTCAGTTGCAAATTCCTCGTGTTTGTGGAGGGTTCCCTATAATTTTTCAAAGACTACCTTAGATTATCAGCTGAGGTCTGCTTCGTTCAGTGTCTGAATTATAATTGCTGTCTCATAACATAAATGATGCAATAACCTATTCCAGATGGCTCAGGCCAGAAGCTCAAAAGCACAGCCCTACATATATTTTCCTTTCCTAGCCAAACATAACACAAGCTAGAATTAACAGTGAAAATTAACATGGTATGTAATTGTAAAGACATCAGTTGTGCTAACTAAAATGTACTGGGAATATAGGGTCCCTGAGATGTTGTGGTGTGTTGATCTGCAGCTCACAATATCATTTTTAGGAAGGAGAAAACGTAACATTTCCTGTTCTGCTGCCATCTCTTGGGGCTCAGTTGCCTCAGTGTGGTACAGTTACCACCTGCAGGAGATATCCATGCAAAACAGAGCCAATACAGCACCCCTTCCTTCCTCCTGTACAGGGATGTCACCTGTCTGTCTGAGGCACGTGTTCCTTTGGGAGCAGGATCCTGCTGATAATGCTTCCAAAGAGCAGTGCTCTGAGCAGTGCCCTGTTGCAGTGTTGTACCAGGTGGTCTCACAGTGCCCAATCACATGGAAAAAACACTTTAAGTCCTTGGTTTACTCCAACTCTACATCTTTGACCTGGTTTCAGCTGGGGTTAAACACCTCATAGCTGTTACTCCCTCCATGTCTGCGGTCACTCTGATACCAGTTTCTAACAGCACAACTTCTTTTAGGATAGAAATTACCAGTGGAAAGCCCAGGCACCACTAGATCCATTCTGAAATGCAACAACTCCAAACATGGACTAGTATCTGACTCCACTTTACTGCTTTGAAAACACGTTAATTGTCCCTTTAGATGAGGAGTACTAGAATCTAGCAGGTACATACCAAAACCGAAACAGTTTAAAACAGCCCAGCGAACTGCATCTACTGTGAGACAGAACTATTTCAGGAATACTCCCTTTAGTGAGATCAGGTTTGATGTTCATGATCATCTGTCTCACTGTAGTACTTTCTAGGACAGTCTAGGAAGACACCCGAGGCAAGAAAGGGTAATATTCTTGGAAGAATTCTTCAGTATTTTTCAGGGTTTTTTTAACCCAATAGAAGTAAGGCAAACAAGCAAACTAAATGATTAGTGTAACTTTCTCAGGAAAAATACAGAACCTTTTACAGCATTTTTGGTGTATGTGACAACTCTCAGCAGAAAGTAATAGTAGTAGTAGTAACTTGCAACAGCCTGCAACATTCTTCTTGGGTTTTCAATCCTTAGATGACTAACATATGTACTTTTAAAGTATTTTCCTGTAAAAAGTGTATGGAACATAATCCTGTACCTAAAGACAAAAGATGTACTTGAGAACTCCCTTCTCCCCATTGGTTGCTCTGAGTATCCAAGAACAAGGTGCCCCAGTCCACTGTTCATACTTTTACTTGTTTTTCTGTTGAATCTCAGCATAGCTCTGGTAACTGCAGTTCCTATTTTGTGTGAAACTAGACAGATATTTTAGTTTGTTTTTGTTTATTTTGTAAGATTGATGTGTACACAAACTGGGCTGCAGCCTTCCCTGCATTTTTGTCAAATGGTCTAGACAATGTGGTTGAAAACAATGCTCTTTAATCTTGTGACAAAATGTTTACCAGCCCCTTTTAATAGCAAGCATAAATTCTTTATGGCCAGCTTCAGCTAATAATGATCTTCCATAAATAAAGACCTAAAACTCTTAATACGCCTGGACCAAGACTAAAGTCTGTTTCATTGTTGGAGCAAGCCAACATTCAGTCTTCGCAAGTGCCTGGGATACATAAACCATTGGTCTCCAATTACAACCAGACAGTTAGAAGTATGTACTAAAACCTCCCTTAGAAATATTCAGGACTGATTTATTTTATGCTAAAATGCCTCAAGACTGCTGTGTCTTTCGCAGTTTCCCAAGCCCTTTACTAACTCAAGCACCACACTGGGCACATCTGGCACAGCAGGAGCAGGTGGCACCTCAGAGCAGCTGACCGGAGACAGTGGTTCACCTCTACTGGTTACCCTGGCAGCTTTCCCTGGCTGCTGGGCATCAGTGCCAGTAAAACATCAGCTTCACCTGTGCTTCCTTGGCTCCCAGGTACTTTAATGTCATCACACGGAACTTATATTTTAGGTGGGTTTTGAGTTGGTTTGATTTTGGTTTTTTTTTTTCCAGATTCAGTTGAGCATCCTTTCTCCTTTTTAGTCTGCTTTGGCAATTCACTTTGTTTTTATCCAAAAGATTAGCCACTGTAACATTGAGCATATTCTGTGTTTTCCATTAAAACACGTCAGGTTCTGAATAAACCCAAACAAATCTGTGGAAATGCCATCTCTCAACAGGGGTGTTTGAATGTTCACAAGTATGTGCACTATTTTTGTAAGGGCACCTGCCAGAACCCTGGTGGTGAATCCAGAGTAGAAAATATTTGACATCAACCCTCTTTTCCAGAGCTTCTCTTCTTCCAAGTGGTGGAAAACATTCCCTTTTTAAAAACATGTTTCACTCTCATAGGTGAATGAATACAATATAAGCAAAGACTTCTGGTTTCTTTTCCAATAAGACATTTGGCATATTTTTGGGTCTTATCCTTATCTTACGATTTTCGGGGTTGTATATTAGTCAAATACAGGAGTAGCAGAAAGTTTCCTTATGAGGAGAGAGATAGTTTTGACTGTTTTGTACTTTCTCAACTGCTTTCCTAACCTCAGAAGATATTTATAAACTTTTCTTTGGTTTAAGAACTACTACACTTAATTTACTTATTCCCACAGCAGGGATTACACCATTTCACAAATTACTCGTTTACTTTTGTGACCTAACCATGCTGTTCGTAAGAACCGGCTATGAAACTGGGTGATAAACATGATGTGTGTTTGTTTTCAGACTCCTTATTCACTGGTTTGCAGCAACAAGCGCTGCTGTAAGGCAGTGATTTAGCATGCTAAATGTAGAAATTCCACTGAGCAGGATGTACTCCCATTTCCTAGTTGAGCTGTGTGTGCTGCATTTCACAAAGTCTTACAACAGGATGCAGTTTCTAACACAGAGTGTTTCTTTTTTTTTTAAATCTGCTGGCCTTTGCCTTGAGTTGCACTGGTTGGCATAGGAGAAGCTGAGCAGTACCAGGAGTTCCCCCTTCAGAAGCAGTCTGGCCATTCCCAGGGCTCCCACCCATTTGGGAATTGCAGGGTACCAGAACCTCAAGCAGCCACGTGAAAAGTCAGTGGAACTGGACCCTTCTTCCAACAGAGGCACTTGTACTGCTAACAGAGTCCATAGCCAGAGCCTGATAAATCAACCAGTCCCCATTTTGTCCACAGTTCCATAACAAAGTTCAAGAAGCTGAAGTTGTGCCAGATAAAGAAAATAGAAAAGAGAACGTCTGACAGGTTAAATGTGAAAAACAGAAAGTCAGGCCAAGAAAGTTTGAGAAACAAATCATAAGAAGCATAAAAGCTAATAATAAATTCTTTTTCAGACACACCACGAGCAAGAAAACTGCCAAACAGTCTGCAAAGCCAACAGATGAACAAGGTATAAAAATAGTGCTTAGAAAAGATAAAACCACTGTAGAAGGTGAAGTGTTTCTTCTTCATCTGCTTTTGCTAAAGAAACTTCAAGAGATTACCATAGTGGAGTAAAAAAAAAAAAAAAAAAAAAGAAAGAAAGAAAGAAAAAGAAATAAGCAAAAACAAACAAAAAAAATCCTGTTTGGAGGATATGTCTAAATGGAAATGTCAGCAGGAGAGGCTGCAGAACAAATCAAGAAAATGAAGAAAAATCATTCATCAGAACTCACTTGACATTTAGAAATTAAGTGTTAACTGAATTAAATATGACTGCAACAGCTGAACTGTTTATCTGAAGTGCATTCTCTCCCAAAATTGCCTTGGTGCTAGAGGAAGAGAAAGTACCAAATACAATCCTATGTTTCATAGGTTTCTATATAATTGTTAATAAAATACAGAACAGTAAATCCAAAATATCTGGAAATCAGTAGCACAGCACAGGAGACTTAGTGAAATTCAGGACGAATTGCATAATGGAAAGGGCTGTTAAACACTGGAATGGACTGCCCAGGGAGATGGTGGAGGTGTTCAAAAAATGACTGGATGTGTCACTTAGTGCCATGGTCTAGTTGATGTAGTGATGATCCGTCAAAGGTTGGACTTGACGGTTTTAAGGGTCTTTTCCAACCTTAGTGATTCTGTGATCTTCTAGGCATAGGTTTTCTTGGAGACTATCCTTAAGAACTCCGTATCTCAGAAAAATAGCTCTGCTCCATGGTATAGAGGTTTATTTTTACGTTTACTCTAGCTCCGTGCAATTGAAACTGGCTCCACCCAACTCCTAACTGGCACCTGTAAATAGCAAATGTGACTTTTTTTCAGCATAACTAGGGAATTTTTGTATAACAGTTGTCATTTCAAAGTTTTTAATTTTATCTATAGCCCTTTTAGCCATCCTGGGCCACCCCAGAAAAGGACCATGGAATAGGTGCTGAAGCTGAGTTAGGTGTGGCTGAGACTCCCAGGGGACTTGGCACAGCGGTATGGAACATGAGGAGGTCTGCCGAGATACTTACAAAGAGACCAGGGATGGGGGATCAAAGAGGGAAGGACATAAGAAGGTAAGGACACAAGAAGGTAAGTCCAACTGCTTTTTGAAGCGGAACTTCTCAGTATTAAGCCCATTGCCTCTCCTCTGCACTCTGCCTTTGGCAACAGTGAAAGATATATCAGTACCCTGGGCAATAAGGGGACTCAGTGCCAAGCACAAAGTCAACACCATGTTGCTGTGACAGAGTACAGGTAACCTTCTCCCTGTGAGTCACAGGCTCAATTAAGTCTCAGTTTGGCCCCTCACCAGAGTTTCCTTCATACTTTCACAACAGGAGGGTTGGCCCCCCAGGCTTTGATCAGTTGCAGTAATTTCTGATGTTTCCCTATTCCATTTTAGTTTCTAATGAAAATCTTTTTCATGAACTAGATTGCCTAGTCCCATTTGGCCAGGGCAATACAGGCTTCAGGTTGCCAGCAAAGCATCAGGCTATTTAAGTACCTGTTGGTAGTTGGAACCATTGATTGAGTTCAGAAGAACATGAGAGCCAGAGTGCAGCAGGCTCCCTGGATCCCCAGCCCTGCCTACTTGGTAGGTTCTGGGAAGCACACCATTGTTGCTGTTCTGTTCAGAGTCCAGTAAGGACAGAGGTACCACCTGCAACCCCTCTGCCTGCAGGGGCACTCTGCAGGTCCTTCATCCAGAGCACCCTGCACACAATGTGCTATTCAGTCTGCACTTGGGGCCAGACAGATCTGGCAACCCTAGTTATGAGTCACTCATTTTCTTTAGAATCCTGTACTCCTCAAATTTTTGTAGTTTCACAATAAGCCTTCTTTAGGTTTGCTGAAAACTGTTAAATACATCTGTTACTGCTCCTGTTGTCAAAAATAAGGCAGTGTTCTGTTTGTCTTAGTTTTTATTGGCACCCACTCCTTCAGCATAGAGCAAAGTGCAGTCTAAATATTTTCCAAATCTATTTCCAGAAAAAGTTTCAGTTTTGATTACTATTTATCAGTGCTCCAGTCTACCATTCAAACCACTTTCTTTACTATAATTTTACTCCTGCTACAGTTTAGTGTTGTGTCCATGGTATGGCATGTAAACCAAAACACATAGGTGAACCAGAATCAACTCGGTAATTTGCTTGTAATTCTGAAATACTCTCTTATTACAAACAAAAGCATCACTCAAATACTTTAATACCTTATAACAATAAAGAAAACTACTGCAGGAGATAAGGACATGATTTTACATAAAAGTTAATCTTACAACCACCATGTGGTTGGCTTTCCCCATGACTAGCTGAAACCTGAATCCCTTATTTCCCTTTCTCTATGCAGCTTCTTAGACACCTGCACCCAAACAGTGTCTCTAATCACTCTCATGATTTCTGTTTATTCTCCTAAGAAAGTGACCTTATCACTCTCTTCAACTACCTGAAAGGAGGTTGTAGCCAGGCGGGAGTCGGTCTCTTCTTCCAAGCAACCAGATGAGAAGACAGCAGCCTCAAGCTGCCCCAGGGAAGGTTCAGGTGTTGAACATCAGGACGAATTTCTTCACAGAAAAGGTTGTTGACCAATGACTGGATGTGGCACTCTGTGCCACAGTCTAATTGACAAGGTATGTTTGGTCAAAGCTTGGACTCAATGATCTCAGAAGTCTTTTCCAGCCTAATGGATTCTGTGATTCTGTGAAATAATGTTTGCGGCTTACATTTCTTATACTTGTTCCCAATTTGGAACTAATATTCTTATCCAACTTTTAATCCCTGATTTACTCAAAACTGCTACTACCTCTTACTGTTGCTCTATTTACATCCAGTTGCCACTTTGTTGCTTAGGCTAAATACATTTTTGTTGGTAATATTATATTAACTGTTCAGGAAACTCAGGGATTCAGGGTGCCTAAGTTGTACAAATGAGGGTAGCTTTATTTAGTTCAAAAATCCAGCTGCCTCTGCCAACCTTAACGTGGGCTTCTGTCTTTCTCTGCAGCCTTGAGAAGGTCAAAATAATTTTCAAAACCTTAGAATGTCCTTAGCTCCCTCCTCCCTAATTTACAAAAAGTTACATTTGAAGCATTATAACTCTTGGCTTTCTGTTCTCAGAGGGTTGTGTTTAACAATGCTTCCTATTCTAGGGAGTCAGGCGATACCACTGGGTCAGTTTTTACTAGCTCAAAATCAACCATCTGACCTTGCTCACCTTGTAGGAGAGCCTTGGCAGAAAGCTGCCAAACGACAAAATATGCACCACTTGGAGTGTGTTACACACCTTTTTTTCCTAACCCCTTGGATTATTCCATCAACAAACATTAGTTACTAAGTGGCTGAACTATAGTGCTGGCTAAGAGCTACTGTTTCATAAGTGACATTAAATAAATAGCTCCTAGCTGCCTAAAATCTGTAAAACCTCCTTGGTCTGTGCTCCCACACCTGATCATGCTGCAATTCAATCCACCTTGCATAACCATCTGGAAATTTGCTGGGGGGAAACGCAAGGCAGCATCTGATGTCAAAAGTGAAAACCTGGGGGCTAACCACTCAGTACTGCCAAGATTCCCTTTACCTTTGTGACACTGGCTAATATTCAAACAGTATCCAGGCACCTCTCCGAAGAGTTAGATGTCCTTTTACACTGAGGGAGATAGAACATTCTTGGTTGTTGGTCAAGCTTGCTCACATTGTTAACAAACACACAAAATAGAAGTAGTTTGCAGATACCTGATACCATTGGTCTGTAGACTATCAGTGCTTGTAGCAATGTCACATGTGACAGGGCTTCTAAACTCTCTTCTATCAGTAACTGGCAAAACTCTCTAATAATAGATAACTGTAACTCAAATATTAAAATACTTTTTTCTCTTTTCCCACAGACTATATATTGAAAGAGGGTAGGGTTCGATTAGATATTAGAAAGAAATTCTTGACTGTGAGGGTGGTAACACATTGGAAGAGGTTGCACAGAGAAGTTGTGGATGCCCCACCTGCTGAAGTGTTCAAGGCCAAGTTGGATGGGGCTTTGAACAACCTGGTCTAGTGAAAGGTGTCCCTACCTGTGGCAGGGGCGTTGGAATTGGATGATCGTGAAGGCCCCTTCCAAACCAGGCAGTTTCATGATTCTATGAAAATACCAAAACCCCAGCACTATATCAACATCAGCAGTAAGAAGACATTAATTAACTGCAAAGCTTTCACGAGGTATGTGATAACGTGAAATACTTACAATGCAAGCATCTTCCATTCTGTTTCTTCTACTTTAGCCATCAGTCACTCCTATACGTAGTCCAGATCACCTGCCTTATTGGTAACTACTTATGCAAAATGGTCAAGAATGACAGTAAGAAACAATAATAAAATGCAGGGGACTGACATTTTGTTAAAAAAAAAAGTTATTTCTACACTGGTCACTATTATGTGTGAAATTATATTGCTGTATATATAACTGGCATAATGCAGGGAAGTTTAATTAAAAAAAACCCCAAAACAAAAAAAACCAACAAACCCTCTCTCCCCCCTAAAAAAACCACAAACTGCACACACTGCATTCCTTTAGAGTGGCAATTAGAAAGATGAACCAGTTACTTCCTTCTCTTTGCATGGAATGCAGGAAAAGCAAAGAACAGAAAAAAAAAAAGAGGAAGTCCAAAGAGAACAATGGAAAACCTTCATTGCCCCCCTCTTATATCGAGTTTGCAAAACGAATCTGTTAGTAGAATTCTGTTACCTTACCACTAAAGATAACTGACAGCTTGTTAGATCAAAACTAGGAGGACCAGACACCTTTTCTTCCTTGCAAAAGACACAGAAAACAATTACGTTAAATGAAAGAATGGAAGTTTTCAACTACTACACCTTGTTCATAAATTCTAGAGGTTTTTTTCCTCATGTTGCTGTGTGAAAGACCCACACAATTAACAGGACAGATTATATGAGTCACATATGTACATGTGGGAAACTTGCAAGGCAACTATATATGGAACAGTTATCAAGAACAAAGTAAACACAGAAGAAAAATTAGAGGAAAAAATATATCTACTAATCTTCAGTGAAAACAAAGGTTGAATGTTTGTAATGGTCTGTGAAACATTCAAAGAAGGAAGAAAGAAACAAAGTAATGAAGCTGTTTCTACACTTCTCTGCACGAAAGTACTGCCTGGAACACAAAGCCCTGCTGATTTCTAACAAAGCAGCAAACCCCACCAATGTACCTGTGGAATGAGCCTCGGAACAGAAACCTCTAAGCCATTATGATTTTCTCCATAGTTCCAACAGAGCTCACCTCCTAGGATTTAAGGACTGAAGCCTTTTGTATCTCTGCTGTAGAAGATCTCCTTCTCCCTCAAGGAGCTTAATGAGGAACTCTGAAGTTCTTCAGTACCTTTGCTTGGTATTACATTTCCCTCTTCAAACTCATAGCTTATTGTATAAATGGAACTGATTTACAGCATGCAGAAACAAATAGTCTTACTATTCTTTATTGGCATTTAGAAAGCTTCCTGAAAGAGAAATGTGTACATATTAAGTTCTCTGCAGTTAAAGAAGAAAAAAATGCATAGAAAAGTTAAGAACTGCTCTGTTAGTATCTTCAGAACATAGGGAGCAGCATGACTCCATTTGTAATTTACAACATGTAAGTCACATAATTTTTAAAAACTAAACATTTCCTTCTGCTTTGGCTCACCAAAAGGTAATTTTATTGTGAAGAAGCTATTTATCATTAAACAGACACGACCATAAGACCAAGAGAAATTGCACAGAAGCCATCTGATTTCACTTTTCTTTATAATTGCTATAGAAAAAAAAGGTAGCTGTTCCAGTCCAGTTTAAATGACGATGTACACTTGAAGTACCTAACTGCAATATTCTCAGAGATAATCTGAGATTCTCAATACATTAATACATAACACAGAATTTACTGTGGTAATTATGTGGCTGCTATCTTTTCAGAAATCAAACTGCCAAACTGTCCATAATGGGGTAAAAAATTTAAAATCAAAATCCAATATGGTAGGTCAACACAGTTACAAATTTGCTAAGTCTTCTATGAAACATTAATATACTGGAGACAAGGCTTTCAAACAG
Organism: Platysteira castanea; assembly: GCA_013397175.1. NCBI lineage: Eukaryota > Metazoa > Chordata > Aves > Passeriformes > Platysteira > Platysteira castanea. The sequence goes on from VYXC01007174.1 coordinate 970,687, forward strand.
CTCTTAAGTTAAGTACAGCAATTCAAAAAACCTTTGCTAGGTTTCAAGGCAACAAAAGAAATTCACTATTTGACCTCTATATAAATAAATGCAAAGATTTCTTGCATTATTTTGGTTGATTCTGTACAAGTTTCAGTAATTAATTTTATTTAAATATAACTCTTACAACAATTTCATCCAGGACCTTAATGAAAATGAAGGAGGTTGACAGTTCTAATATAGAACTTGCACAACAGTTATCTTAACACTGACTTAACAAGGAGAGGCATATAAAAAGATTAAGAAATTACACATTTTAAACTGAAGATGTTTTATCTCAGATTCACTATGAGGATGACTCTTATCCTTTAGTATGCAACTTCATTCTTTACCTGCCAAAGTGTACAAGTTATCACAGCAAAATTTACAGAATAATTGACTTGGTTTTACAAAGACCTATTTACACATTTAAGATAAGCAAACACCTCCTTCCCTTTTAATTCTATACATGTGTTCAAGCTTTAAGTCTGTATTTGGATCTACAAAATCTTGCAAGATAAAAAGTCTCTCAAATATACACCTTGGAGCATTAGAGCATAGTGTCTTTATATAAGTGAATGCATAATTTGCTAAATTACCCACTCTTCACATGGATATCTCTAGCCTCACTTCCATAGTTAACTCCTTGGTGCTGAAGCGTTAGACTGCTGAAAACAGCTATTAGTCTGGGGGGGTATATCAAATCATTGTGCAAAGAGATTAATGTGCCTCAAATTGCCCCCAAATGCAATCAAACTTGTAAATAAGAGATATATGTCCAAAAGTACATTGAGTAAACACCACTGATTGGGTGGTTTATGTAGTATTTTTTTTTCTGGTTTTGTAAGGTAGATGGCAGACCATTTTAATGGAAAAACGGATCTCAACACCAAAGAGTTAATGCTGTCTATGCATATCTGAAACAACCCAGTATACATAAGGTTTAAAAATCCTTTAATTTGTCTTGTGACAATCTAGCAACAAGATAGATTTTTTTCTCAGTTAAATATTTAACCCACGCCCAAAATGAATGCCTGCTATACAGAAGGCAGTTATTCATTCCACCATTAGAATTTCCAAAGCACTGATAAGTTTGTAAGTACAAGAAAAGCAAGGTACAATTGCAATCAAATACATGACTTTTTACAGAAGGCCTCGTTGTGATAAACTCTATAGAACATAGTGTTCTCATCTTCCTTAAAGTGCTCATCACACCGATACAAGATGATCTATTGTTTTAGGAGGTCTTTTAACACAGCACCAGCACTGGCATCAGGGGACACTGGTAGTGGTGTAAAAGTAGGCAATGCATCAGAAATAGGTTTCATAAGCAGATGTCCAGAATTACTAGCTGGTGTTATGAGAGGCACTGCTGCAGATCGAGGTGCTAAAAATGGATTTGCATCTGGTCTTCTACCCATTCCCAAGACTGGAGAATCTGTAATATAAAAAAAAACCAAAAACCCAAAAAACCCTAACCAACAGTGAAAACACTTTGTTAAAAAGCATTCCTAAATCTATTCAATTTTACAGCATTTGTTCACAGAGACTTTTTAAATTTCCTATCACTTCCGCAACATGTAAGTCCTTGAAAAACTCCTTGCCATGGACTGTAGACACCCTTAAAGATTTCTATTGTCTCTGACTTCTCTCATAGAACCATTGAATCATTTAGGTTGGAAAAGACCCTTAAAATCAAGTCCAGCTGTTAACCCAGCACTGCCAAGTCCACCACCAAAATTCTGTAACAGCTCAAGCTACCCAAAAAAATGTGCACATCTGACAGGCAACATGAACACCCTTTGCAGTTCACTTCACCTCTGCAATGCCACACGTGACGTATCTGTCACACTGACTCCAGCACTGAGCAGAGGTAAGGGCCCAGGCACATGCACTATAATGCAGACCACAGGAAGGTTTCCCAACATATAGCACAGCTTCCCCAGGGTCAGCCCCAAGAAAATCCCCATAAATAAACAGCACTTTGTAACATCCAACTACTTTAGGTGAATTGAAAGAGGGTTTTTTAGCATTTCTATCTCTCTCTCTACAACATATAATATGTAGGGGTTTGGTGTTTGGGGTTTTTGTTTTTATTTTCTTTTGAGTTTACGGCTAAGTTTCAAACAAAAGAAGCTTCTGCACATCAGCAGGCCTATATTAAGGTGAAATCTTAAACACACGTAAAAAAATTAAAAACAAACTGGACCAGTCAAACTGAAGATTTGAATCTTAAATTACTTAAGACGAAAGTACATTAATTTAACATGTATAATATAAGCCTAACTGTTCTCTGCCTTAGAAATCAAACACTCTTGCACAGCTTACAGAGATTTCATATCAGGCCATACACTTAACTGATTTTATTTTGGTCCTCTCTGAGCAACCAGGTTCTACACACCAGAGAGACACTGCCAAGTTGTATTACTCACATTCTTCACTCACTTCAACACAAGCTGATCAACAGGGATGCTGAAAATCAGGACTGGGTTCACTGCTACACCATACGAAGTTGTCTGCACAGCATCTGTTTGGCTCTAACAGGTGCTGTTAAATCCTTATACCAAAGGGAATTTGGTTTCTCTAATCTTCTGTATTGAGAAGTTAGAAAGTGAGGTATAGATGCAGTGGGAAGGAGAGGGGAGAGGAATTGAAAAAAGAATAAAAAGAGAAAGTAGGAAATGGTTGGGGGAGAAGAAATCAAATCCGTAATTTACAAGTGAGGAAGCACAGAATCATTAAAATCCTCTTGAACATTTTACCTGTAGTTATTTATGTTCTGTGTAAAGATTCAAATATTACCTTGAATTTGACTGTTGGATGGAGTACTGCTAGTTTTACCAGTTCCTGCTGCTCCTAAAGGTTTCATGTCATGAACAGAGAGCTTGGGTGGGGGAAGGCTTGGGCGAGATTCAGTTTCAAGGAATTTCACGAACAGTTCTGAAAAAGACTGTAAGAGGCTACTAGTTATTATATTTCACTGATGCTCTGGTGAAAAGCACTGAGCCAAAAATACATACATACATAAAACAAAAAGCTGTCAACAGCCTGCAATCAATTTTGTACTTAGTACTATGCAGTCCTCAGTCAGTGACAATGAAATTTACTTTCAAAATACACTCTTAGTTGTTGTCTCACTAAGAAGCATTTATGTAAAATTGATAAACTCTAAAGATAACACACATACTTCTACCAATGGTTTCATTATTGATTTAAGCCAGTTGTTTCAAGAATCCCATGCTACTACTGACAGTAATTCCTTTGTCTTTTGCTCAACCAATCTCTCCCCAAGAAACACATAAAACCCAATGTTTTCTCTTAAAGCCCATGTATGCTTTATTTCACAAAGAATCTCAGATAAAAGAAGTATGGAATGATTAAGGTGTCGGTAGCATCACAAGATAAAATTTGGCTTAGTAAAGCCTGTAATGTTCACACAAAAGCATTACGTTTTCTCTTTTACATCTATAGTTATTCAGACCATAGTCCTTTGGTGGCCTAGGTACCTGCACTATTTTAGGGGGAAAAAACTGATCCCTACACATCAAGATGATTTACAGAATCCATTCTCAACATTTCTAGCACAACTGAGCAGAAAACCGAAGTCAATCCAAAAACCCCAATCCCTCAGTGTTTGGTCCTTGAGTACATTATTTACTGGCCTGCAAAATGAAAAGTTCCATAGACAAACTGCTCCCATGGATCATGCTATGAGATCTGTTGCTTTGCAATATCTGAAAACCTAAAGTACCAGTTTTATATGCTGTACATAAGAGGCACTAGCTGCAGCAGCTGAAAAAGCTTTTCAGTTTAAATTTAAAGGACATATGGGAACATAGCCATCAAAATACAATGTTATGGTCTTCCATACTGTGGAGTATTGTGGAATTCCATACTCTCACATATATTTAACTTCCAGCATTCATAGTTTGCAAGATCAAGTCCGTAGCATAAGAAAAGAGTGATGCCAGGAACCAGTGGAACAGTAATTGTCTCTGTATTAGCCCAAGACTTAGTATTGTGTAATTTTCAAGGTCTACATATTTCCTTAGGGCAGGAAAAAACCTTTTGCCAAAGCAGTTGCACAAAAGAATTAATGTAAGATACAGTAGCATCAGTAAATGAAGCTCAATATACTGATGAACCAAACACGAGCATTAATATGCAACTTCCCCATTTTAGCACTCAAAGAAAATGAATGATTACTTCTTACACTATTAAAAATGTTCTGATGAGTTGGTCTCAAAGGTGTACTAGGAACACTCTTTGACCCCGCTCCTCCACCAAGCCAGCCAGTTACCCATCTTGTAACTCCTCTTTGCTCTTCACATAATAACTAGAGAAGTATTTAAAGAAAACAAAGTTAGGAAACAAACAAAAAAAAAAAATCAAGCAGCAGATAAGTGAATAAATATAATGAGCTGCACTATAACAATGTGGCACTCTTAGAGATACATAAAAATTTTTATTATTATCAAAACCATATTCTCTGCCTCTCACTTTTAGACTGGCAGGGTAAAAACCTGGCTCTTTACTTAAAAGTATAAGCCTCACATTCTTCACAATACTACTGGCACATACATAACAGGCTTCCTTTTCTGTGACTGATATATTATAGCTACTATACACAACAGCACAGAGTTAAATCCTTTCCTTTCTGCATTAGCATTCCTCAGCAAAATGAAATCTACTCTATTAAAACAACGTTACTGAAAGATTAAGATCAGCATGTCCCACAGGAAAAAAACCCGTGAGATGAAAGAAGAAAAAACCATACTTTCGCCACAAGATGTGCAGGGACAGTCACATTTAGTTTAGCAGCAAGTCATTCTATTTTCAGGTAAGGATACTGGGGAAAAAAAAAAAAAGAAAAAAAAAGAAGAAAAAAGAAAAAAAAGTAAACTCTTTATAAAAATGTAGAGTTTTCTGCAAAGTATTACCTGATCAAGTTCGTCCTTTTTTAGTCCCAAGATACTTCCCATTAACCTTAACACTTCAAGACGTTTATTTTTTGGAGTATGAAAATGTCCAATAAAGAGATTTCTCATCAACAGTCTGCAGAACAAAAGAAGCTACTTATACAAGCTGCTATTGTGTAACAGCTGATACCATAATATTGATGCATTTCTTCCTCATACTCTTGCCTAATTTACAGTAATTCAAATAAATACATCAAATACAAATAACTAAAAAGGTACCTCACCAATTTCCTCCTTTTATAAGTTACCACACTTCTTACAGAGTAAGTGTGAATTTGGACAGTATTAGCAACACTGTATGCAGTAAGGTGAAACTGAATGGTACGTGAGCAAATTTTGATGTACATACTATAGTCAGGGAAAATGCTCGTTCTAAGATCTTGATTCAAGAGAGCATTTAAAGAGATAGCTCTGTGTAGTCCCAAACCAAGACGTAAGGAAGGGGACAAGGGGGCCCATTTGCCTATCTCTGTTTCAGTTCTGTTGGGTAGAGAAGTAAAAAGAAGGACCAAGGAAGAGATTTATGTGACATCTAGATGATGCAGATACATGAAAAGGCTTGCTGTTCACACCTTGAACATTATAAAATACGTTCATTAAGAACTCTTATCTCCATTTGCAGAGATCACGCTAGAGAAGTGCACTTCTATTAAGAAACACATCAGTGATGCAAATCTGCTGGTTTTACTAATCAAAATGACTACTTACAACCACTAAGCAATTCAAATAATTAAACTGTAATTACAAGACAACATACAGAAGTGCAGTCCTGCACTACTCCTGCAACTTTGAGTGCCACATCTGTACACTGAGAGGAATAAAACCCAAAAACTTAAGCCAAATCTTTCATTGAAGACTTACTTGTCCACTTTTCCTTCTGTGCTGTTCATAAGGTTCATTAGTTTATTTTGTACATCTTCTAACATTTCTCTTCTGATCTCACCTATAAATTGATGCCACAGCAAAATTAACAAAAATCAAAACTTAGAAACATTGTTGCAAAATTTATCAATAATACACACTTCCATAAATATTGCTATGGTGCTTTTAAATAAAAAACAAACCCATAAAATCTAAGTGACTTTTTTATAAAAATGCATTAACTTAGTAAGTCATTACTATTTGAAACCACAAGCTAAAATTTCAGGAATGACAGTCAATGCCAAAGTACAGGAACACACATTAAATAAATCCATTGCAGAAGGTCTGATGAACTGTTCTGTTCCATCTAAATACAGAACTGGAAAGAAACTCTACAGCAAGGTCCATTGTCCTGTAGTGGTAATCTTTTTCATAATGACCAAACTCCATCTTGGCATCAGGTCTTTTTCATCTCTGCCCTTAACCTCCAATACTACCCAAGCCCAGGTATTCTGTATACCCTGCTATCAGGTTGCTACAGCCTTTGAAGCACCAAGGAGTTCTCAAGTTTCCCAGATGAATTAGTGGCTAGCAGAGCAATATCAGGAGCTTGTTGTGGGTCTGCTCTGCTAGGACCTTTCCCACTCCTGTAACTGATGCAAGCTCTGGAAACAGCATGCTGGGACACACTAATGCATCATAGAAAGAATGCTGAGCTTCATAATTCAGTATACTGGCAAGAGAGGCAGAGATATGCAAGATTATCCATACTTTGGGAACAAAAATATGAATGGAAGAGATGAAATGCCACAGCTACTATGAACCAAAGACAAAACTGAGAGAGAAAAGGTAAACACTTCAGTCAGGCATCATGGCCTGCAAACTAAGTAAATAGGCCAGAATTGTCAGTGAATGTGAGGTGACCTAAGAGTGTGCTAGGAGTCACTACACACATTTTCTGCCTTCTTTTGCATGCTGACTCCAAGTTCTGATACTGTTCTGAAGTGGCTGCAATGAATCTGTTCATCTAGGATAGCACAACACTGAGAATGATCTTCCTGGCCTACACAAACACACTAGTTTTCCTCTTAACAAACACAAAACAGGAACTATTAGAAGAGTAAGAGAAGAGTTTAGATTCTGCATTTACCAGTGTTGTAAACATTTCAGCTTCCTGAAATTCTTGATCTTAATCAATGATTTGTCAACTATCTACACACTTGAGCCTCACAACATTGGACTGTGTAACAAGGGAGATACAAATGTAGTAACTCCTAATTTCAAACAAAGCCATGGCATAATATTGTTATATTCACTGTTGCCCAACAATTTCACAGCACCAACTTCTCCACAATTCTAAAATTCCAATAACACAAATTACTTGTTAACTGAAATACACCAGTTATCCCAGCCATCCTGTGTCAGTAACTCAGGCTGCTTCTACCTTCCCATAAGGCTCATAAAAATAAAGCTCATAATAAGGAAAAAAAAATTCCTAGAAGTTTTATTTGCCATAAATATTGTGCAGCATTCCGATTGTAAGGAAATAAGGCAGAAAGTTCTCTTTATAAAAATGTAGAAATATTAAAAACTGGATAGATGTCTCTGATGTTCAAGTCTGCACAGTTCCTATAAAACCCACAGAATAACTTGCTAGAAGAACTTATCTCCCTTAAATCCCCAAATGCAGGATTTTAGAACACTGGCAGTAAACTGTTCTCAGACAAGAAAGCAAATAATTACATACAAGGTACTAAGAATTCTTGGAAGATAAACCTCAAATGGCTTCACCTCAGGACTGCAAAAGCATAATTTCTCATCAAATTCTCAAACCAAAGGAGTTCTGCAAGATACTACCTTCGAAGTCTAATAAAAATACAACTATTCACCCACAACATCTTCACAAATACACTATAACATGGACTATAACATGTGACCTACAACTCTACTCTACAGATGTGTAAGAAGACAGGATGAACTTTTGCTCCTCTCCCTCCATAAGGTTTAATGCTCATCTCCAAATCCTTTGGAAAAACTGCAGATCAACTTAGTTTTCCTATAATTTTAACAATTTTTAGGGTCATGTTAATTAAAAAGGTTTCATTTTAAAAAAGCCCACAAAAGACACACTTTTGGTTTATCGATCTTATAGTTAATTTCTAAAAAACCTCAACATCTTTATAAGAAGAGTGACTTATGAATTTTTACAACCTCCAAATCATCTAGGATGCATGGAAAGCATTCCACTCTTGTTTCCACAACTTTCAATCTTTAATAAGCGCATGCCACAACTACGCTGACAAAACATGGTTCTCAATTAACACCAATAACTCCCTGGGAATCCACACAGAGATTTTGTATATATACACATCAAAGAGCCAGTCTGTGAAATGGATACAACCTAATATGCCCTGTTCAAATATTCCACATCTTTTTACAAACATTTTACTTCACAGATATGAATTTCAAGGAGTACAGAGTAGAACAAACTAACTGATGTCATGCTGGGAAAGTTCTTATTCAAGGAATACAAAAAGTAAGCTCATTCAAAGCAAGTTAAAAATCAAAACAAAATATATATTATACAACACTATCTTGTGACAACTAGATCCACATGCATCAAAATCCATTCCAATAATGTGACTGCTATTCAACACTCCTCTCTCAACACACCAGGGTTAGGCACATGAGAATTAATCCATGGTTTCAAGGTTTACATTTACTTAAAACTATGCTATTTTGTAAATATGGTTAAATAGGACACCAATACTTGAAGAAAAACATTGGCAATATAATTATAGAATGATACAGTTGCAGGAGTATACATAGGTGACTTGTTATTTGAATGTCCACAGAACAAAAGGGAATAAAAAGAGTTAAACTACTAATGCCACAAAAATATAAACAGCATTTGAAAATCAATTTCAATTAAATCTTACACTGTTGCTATTTCTCTATGAAGCAAGACAATTGTGAGTTGCTTTTTCCATTTTTATTCACTTAATTTATCCCTTTATGATGGATTTTAAACCAAAAGTATTAATAATTTAAGTGAAATGAAATGTATTAATAATTTAAATGAAAAAAAGATTCTATATCAAAGTGGATCAACCTTTCAGGACCACTACATTGCTTTCAGGGCCATTCCATCCACAGTGACTAGGCAACTTTATCATTAAACATATTTTTTAAATGGAACATTTCCTTCTAAAATAGTCTTACAGCTGAAAAGGACTTAAACACGTACTTCGGGTGTATGAAAAGACTAAGTAACAAAAAAGTCCTGAGCCAAAATTCAGCTGTAAACCAGACATTTACAGTCTCCAATAATTTGTTAACCATTTATGGCAATCCAGAAAACTGCATCTGGTACATCTTATACTTTTCCATTAAAATCACTTCTCCTGCCAAAAAAAATCCATAAAGAAATCCTTAAAAAGATTTGGCTAACAAAACTGTGTCTGGGAATGTATTTGGCCAATTTTCAATTAGACATTATATGTTTTCTTGTATAAATAGAGAATACGAAGTGATATTTTTTCTATAAAAATCATTATTTACTCTACAACAACATTAAAATGCTGTTTCCTTTATGCAACAATTCCATTTCAATTTTTTTTATTAAGTAAATTGCTTGCCAATACAACCCTGCTTGATACTGAGATTTAGTTTTCTCTCCACATTCAAACCCCTCCTGCTTTCTTACGCAAGGCTTTGACATCAAAATTAAACAGTAATGAAGAACTTCCCATTTAAGAGTGCAGTATTTGCCTATGTCAAAATTAATTTGAATCCAGGGTGTTTGTGAACTTTTGCTGTGAATGTCTGTAGTGAGACACAGATATACACACCAGCCAACTCAAAAACAGATCAGGAGTTGTCCATTATGTAGCAGTTTGAAATTTAATTTAGCTTGTAAAATTCATATGGGAACTCAAGTAGCACTCCTACGATGCCCATCTGGATGCCAAATTGCACTTAGAGAGAACTAAATTTAAGTAAGTACACATTCAAATATGTAGCAGAAAAGGAGTAATTTTTTTGTAAAGTTCTTGCTGGAATCTTGAAGACTTTCAAATGACATTTCACACCACCTATCTGATCATAAGCAAGTATGCTTCAAGAAAACATAACCTATTTCAAGAGTAAGAATAATTATCATTTAAAAAGCAATAGCAATAGTTGGCTGCATATGTTCAAAGCATAAGTTACCACTGTATCCAGGAGAGATGGCAGTCACATCTGTGCAAGAGCTGCTGCCCCTACATCTCTTACCCACTGCATACCCTTTATCTCTACCTCACTGTATTCCCATATCTCTGTCAAATATGGTAGTTATTTTAGAAACTCTGGCAACATCTGCTATTTCACCAACTCTTAAAAAAGACATTTACAGAGCTAAATCAATTGTCTTGGTATTTATAGGGAAAAAATGCCCAAAACTCAAAAAACTTCTACAGGGCTTTCTTCTGAGAAAGATCCCTAACAGAAGGTAAACATACTTTTTCATATTTGCTTTATAAACAAGGAAGTCCTCAGAAGCAGCACAGAATTAGTCTCTCTCTCATAGGACATGGATTTTGATAAGTTTCTAGGAATACTAAATAGTCTCCTCAGCTGCTGAAAATATTTTAAGCAGAAATTAAAAACATGTTGTTACCTTCTTTCTTAAGCTCTTCAATCTGCTCCTCTTTGATGTCAAGCTGCTCAGTAAGCCTGGATGCTGCATCCAGGGCAGCATTTGCCTCTTCTAAACTCTCCTAAATAGAGGGTTGGAAAGAGACAAAAAGAGAAGCAAGGGAGACCGCTATCACAATTACGCTAATAAAACATATATCAGACTTAACATATGAAGAGACTCCAATCACTCGTTCTTTTAAATAACTGGATTGTAAACACCCACAGAAAATGGAGGGTCAGCAGAAAAATGCTACTTTGCTTGCTCAGTCAAGAATTAAAATTTAGTTTCACAAGGTTCAATTTCATTATTAAGCCCACCTGCAGTGATACAACTTTTTCTTCTAGGTTTTCTGCTTGTTTCTTCCATTCTGCACTCTGTTTTTGGTGTCTTTCCAGTTCTGCTGAATACATAGCTTTTTCTTCTAAAGAATAAAAATAAGAGACAAATCAAAATAATTCTAATTTACAACATGTAAATTTTCCTGGGATATGCAATTGCAAGATCTCAGCATTACCGTATCTGGTCTTCATGAGGTAGAGATGGAATTCAAGTTTCATAAATGTGATATTGATCAACACTTTTCACAGAATTGGTTTTTTAAGCTTTTTAATGGACAACAGATTCTGAAATTCAGGCTATCAAAGAGGAAACCAGGTAAATAATATTTCAAAAGCACCAAAATAAAAATACTTGTTACAATCTGCTATTTCTTGACAAACCTTACCCTGTTGGAACTGCTCTAGTACCATCTGCAGGTTGGCCAGAGAGAGTGCATACTGCTTCACTTGGTCCTGGGAGATGGTCAGCTGCAGAATAGTTTCATCTCTCTGCTTGGTAACCAGGTTTAACTGCTCTTGCAAAGATTCAACTTGCAGACTAGCCTGATGACTTAATGAAAACAAATACATTACTTAAATAACAGAAATTATCACAGAGAAAATCAAATTCCAGCCAAAAATAGCTCACCACAAATTTTTCAGTTCAACTTACAAAAATTATGGCATTTTTGCCCCCAATTCCTCTTTAAAAACAAACAAACCAACCAAACCAACCTATAAGGAGATTTTAAAGAAGTCTGGCAACAAAATTTTGACAATCAAAAAAAAAATCCCAGCTAACTTCTTTTGTTTGAAATGCATTAGAAAAAATCCATATCTTGTGAATTGTTTGCTTCAAATACTATGAATCAATAGGTCTTTCTACCAGCTTTTACTTTTAAATCCGGTCTCCAAAAAACTCAGCATAGCTTGCTGCATTCTAACAACTGACTGCTCCATTTACTTCCCCATTATGCAAAAATATTCTGAATCTGATTTACTTCTATGCCAGTCTTTTTGAAGAGTGCAGATCCTATTGCCTGGGAAACAGGCGGTATTTCTTGAAAGGTATTTGAAAAGTTTGATGTAGAATTAAGAAACATTCAGATTTCACAAAATCTTCTCCCAACATTTACACTTCCTCCAGAATTTTTCACAAAAAATTCTGCTCAACTTGGAAATCTCCTGAGAAAATTAAGAGCAGAATCCACCTTTGGTGCTTAAAAAACCCCAAAACCCAAGACTGCAGCTACATACATAATTAAAATACTTCTTCATTTGGACAACTGTAATAACATGAAAAGAAGAATTATTTTGCTTGAAGGAACCAAAATTTGTTTAAATAAGATACTAAAGCAGTTAAGATAAGGAATGAGTAATTTTAATACTTGGGCTTTCATTGTTCTGGCTGAAAAAACTGTTTGTGGCAAATAAATAAAAACCCCCATGACTGGTTCTAGCCTCCCAGAGTCTGCTACCCATGAGAAATTCAATGCATCTTGCTCTATATGTTTACACTAAGAAGGAAGTTCTCAGCAGTGTATACTTTCCAGGGACAAAGTAAGAATGTGTGTGTGTCTTGAAAGCAATTCACAAAGCATGACAGTCACATCTGTGCATTGAAGTGTATAAAATAAGATTCTTTCAAGTGGAATGAAGCTTTCAAGTAAGGCTTCCTACTAAGTTAAATCACTCTTTTTTGATTTAACACACAACTAAATTGATGGGTTGAGGATGTTTTTCTAGTTTTAAGCACTGTTGACAATGTAAGATTTCAATAGTTGCTACTAAAAGGAGAAATCCATTAAATTCTCAACAGTAGCCAAGTATATTTCAAATCACCCTCTTGATTCTGAATAACAAAAGTTCGTATCTTTTTCTTTTCTCAAATGCTTAGTATGTTACAGGATGGCAATCCAGTATAATAGAGCCACCAGCACCAGTCTAGTTAACTGTGATATTTAAAAGACTACCTGGCATTCTCCACTGCAGTAGATGAGGATGCAAGTTTTTCTTCCAAAATCAAAACCTTTTTTCTAAGCTTGACCTCTCTGTCTTCTGCAGCTAAAGCTTCTCTAGTGTAGGAGTCTTCCATTTCTAAAAGGTGATTCCGCAGCCTCTCCAGTTCCTGATTTAGGCGCTGCTCCTTCTCATGCAAATGCTGTACCTGTGAGGAACATACCTTGAGTTGCTTGGACTATCACTTCTCATAAAAAAAATTTAAGCAAATGTAACACATGCCCATTGAAGCACATTGCAAGTGTATTGATTTTAAGTGCTTTTAACAAGTGATTGCTACTAAAATAATCAAAAAAACATTACAGATGCAATTTGTTATTCATTTTGGATTTATTTCTTGCAACTATAAATTATTTGGTGGTACCTCACTCTGCAGGGCACTGCTCTCCATTTGCTTTTGTTTGAGTGCTACCATGACTTGGTCTCTCTCCTGCTGAAAAGTAACAGCCTTTTCCTGCATCGATTTAACTTCATTTAACAGCTGATTCAATTCTCCTGTCTTGCCCTGTTGAAGACGCAAACGAGTATTTCAAACATGGCCAATGGTTTCATCTCTGGTAGTCTTTGCCAGGAAGAGTGTAAAGATACTACTGATCTAACAAGGAAAAGGCCAGGACATCTATGGCCTTGCAACGTAGAAAAATATCCAGGAAGAGTATTATTTTGAAGTTGTCTAGTTTTAAGAGATAGTCATAAGTACGAACTTACATACCTGTTCTTTGTCTTTCAACAGCTTCTCAAAAGCAAGAGCTTTTTCCTTCATTGAGTGAGACTCAAACTCTTTCTCTTTCAGCATCATTGAAAATTGCATATTAGTCTCCTGAAGTGCACGGAATTCTGTCTCTTTTTCCCTGCACCTTGCAACTATTTTTTCATTTTCTTCTTTCAGTTTTTGAATATCCATTTCTAAAATTAAATTTCTTTCTTTTAAATTAGTTACAGCTTGCTTCAAAAGCTCATTTTCATTTTCTTTGTTACTAAGATTTTCACTCACAGAAAGTAACTGATCACTTTTAGATTTAATTAATATATCCTTTTCCCTAAGTGATTTCTGTAACACATCATGTTTTTCTTTGATCTGCTTCATCTCTGACTCAGTCCCTTCTTGGCTCTTTCTTTCAATCTCTGATGCTGCAGCAACAGAATCAGATAATCGCTGATTGTTTTCCTGAAGAGTTCTAATAGTTGAATCTTTTTCTTGTAACTTTTTTTTCAGTTGTTCCAACTCATTTTGAAGGAGTTTACACTCCTCATTGAGTGTTTCAGGAGGACTGTATTGAACACCTGAAAGCTGTGAAATGGTGGGAGCTGCTGCCACAGATGGTGTTACCAAATCCAGTTTACTCAGGAGAAGATCCTTAGTGTTATAAAGCTGTCCTATGCTGTGTTGAACTTCGGCTAATTCCTGACTAAAACTTTTCAGCTTTTTCTCATTCTGTTCATAACTCTGAATCAAGCCATTATAATCTACTTGCAACCTTGAAGTACTATCGCTTTCAACTGAAATTTGTGCTTGCAGCTTGTGTAACTCTTCTTGGAGGTGAGCCGACTCATGCTGCATGTTCTGAACCGTGGTTATTACTTGTTGTTTCCACTCTTCCATTTTTTTTACTTGCTGTTTTAGTTTATCACGTTCTTGCAGAAGTTCCTCAAACTGGTTACTGTTCACACCTCCTGCCCCATTATCAGCACCTGTACTGGATGTCTGCAAGACAGTCAATAAGGTTTGGCATTTTTGACTTAGGGCATCTATTTCAATATCTTTTTCTCGAATGATACGGGACAAATTCTGAATAGTTTCTCTAGACATGTCTTGACTGCTGTTTTCAGATCTATTAGATAACTTTCGGTTCTCCTCTTGCAACCTCACCAAAGCTGCTTCTTTAGCAGCAACCATGTCCATGATATTACGATACTCTGTTTTTAACTGACTGTTTTCCCTTGTCTTTTCACTTAGAACTGCTAGTACTTGTTCTCTTTCCATAACATAAGCTTGCAGCTGCTGCTGAAGGGACAGAACATCCTGCCTGTAGGAAGCTGAGGAAACTCTGGCATTAAGAGCTTGTATTTCTAAATCCTTCTCTTGAATGATCCGAGTAAGTTTACCAACTTCATCCTTAGATAACTGATCAATTTGCTGACTTAGAGAAACATTCTTTTCATTTAAGATCTTAATCTCCATCTCCCTTTCTTTGATACCTTTCACTAGTCTTTCAATTTCAGCTTTAGATAAGTCATGTTTTTCACTTCCATTTTCTCCATTAAGAGTTTGAACTTTGGTTTCCTGAAAAAGATTAGAAGAATCAGTCTGAATAATCTGTCTCTCTTTATGCAACTGAGTTTTAATTTGTTCAATTGTTTTCTGCAAGTTTTTGATTTCCTCATCTTTCTCTAAAAAGAGTCTTTCATGTGTGACATTCATTTGCTCACACTGAAATTTGGACTCATCTATTTCCTTTCGCTGCTCCTGCAGTGACTGCTGAAGTTGCACTGTTGTTTGATTCTGATCTTCTATTGTTTTTTTGTGAACTTTTATTTCTTCTTCAAGATTATTCTTTATCACTTTTAACTGTGTTACCTCACTTTCAAGTTCAATAATAATATCCAAAGTTTTAGGCTCAACCACAGGTGTAGATCTACTTTGTTGATCCTTAAGGCGTTCAATTTCTTCTTTCAAATGATTATTTTCTTCCTTCATCACAGCAAGACTTCTGTCTTTTTCCTCCAAGTTCTGTTTTAAGACATCCTGCTTTTTTGAAACTTTCATATACTCCTCAAGTTCCTGCTTCACCTGTAAGGCTTGATTTTTGTATTTTTCAATGAATACCTCTTTCTCTTTTATGAGATCTGTCAACTGCTTTTGTCCTCCTAAGCTAGCAGTCAACATCTCTTTTGTTTCTTGATGGTCGATTTCCATCTGCTCAATGCTCCTTTTAAGCTCAGCAATCTTAAAGTCTTTCTCTTGATGGAGCTTAACCAGGCGCTCATGTTCAAGCTGCAGTGCAGTGGTATCCATACTATGGGCGTTTGACAACTCCTTGATAGTGTCCTCATAATTTTGTGTAATTTGTTCCACAAGCCTCTTGTCTGTCTCATTTAATTCTCTCTCTAACTGTCTATTTTCCATTTTCAAAGCCTCCACAACAGTGTCTTTTTCCAAATAAACTTTCTTTTTCTCAGAGATGGCATCACTTAACTGCTGTTTTAGTTCTTCAATGGCTGCTATCAGCTCTCCATTTTCTATTCTAAGATTAGACAGAGATTTCTGTAAATCTTCATTTAGTTGTTTATTTTCTGAAACATCGTTCTGTAGTTTTGCAATTTCTACTTCTCTTTCTTTCAGAATCAGATCTTGACAAGTGTTAGAGTCCTCATTACTTTTTTCTGCTAACTGGCTCAACGATACACGAAGTTCCTCCTCTCTTTCTTTTAGTTTCTGCTGCAACTCTCCAATTTCTTTTTTACTACGCAAATTACAGTCCTGGGCTTTCCTTAATTGTTCCTGTAGGTCTTTAATATTATCTTGTAGCTGCTGCTTAATTATATGCAAATCATTAAGTGCATATGAACATTGGTTTAGTTTTTCTTTCTGACTATCTAACTCTTTAACAGTTTTCATCTTCTCAGTTTCTAATTCTGATACTTTCTTTCTTTCACAATCTATGTCAAGTTTCAGCTGTTTGATGACACTATCAGTTTCTGTGCGTTGCTTTGACAGCTGCTCTTTCAGGGTAATCATATGCTGGAAATGAACACAAAACAGAATTCATTAGGGTAGGAGAACCAGCTGAACTATGTATTTCATTCACTTTTACTCTCTAAACAATAAAAAAAATTGAGTGAAAAAAATATTTCTTAGTTGCCAACATAAGTTGTCAAGTCACATCAACTAGACAGTGTTAAATTAATTAAAACCAAATATCTAACAGGGACAGATTACACTTCACTACAAAAAAAAAAAAAAGAACACCATCCCCCCTAAAAGAACCTTAACTACCTAAATCAAGAAATAAAAAAAGAATTATTTAAAAAAAGAAATGTCAGAATTTGTCAAGACAGTTGGAATTCAGCAAACAAATTGCTTAAAAAAGGGCGGCACTACATTTAAATTATCTATATATTCTATTATCAACTTCTTGTTTCAACATACTTGTCTGGATTCATTTCATAGGTGATTCACTGGTAAATCAGTAATTGAAAACACATGGCTTGCAACTCTTAAGTTTACAGGTCAAATATACTGTAACTGACAAAAACATATAATTTAATTCTGATTGTATGTAGTTGGTGACTTTTTTACTCCATGAACGCTCATATTATAAAGAACTTGCAATAAAGTAACTTTTCAACAGAATTAAAAATTTTAAAAGGAAAAAAGTTTCAAAAAAGTCATTGTAATGCATACTGTGGTAAGATAGTCAGAATACTACTGGGATAAGTTTAATCAGAAATATTGCAATGAGAAACCAGGGACTATTTAGCTGGACTTTGTAAAGTAACATCCCTTATGGATAGCTGACACACTGTATTATTCCTTTATCTATAACAAGTGGGTTTTACTTGCACTTCAGAAATGGCCCAAATTTTCTTTTTAGACCTCAGAGGATAAGTTATACTTCCCTGCTATGTTCACAGATCAACTTAAAAGACAAACACACTCACAGAACTCTAACCAATTATTCAGCAGTTAAATAATTAGTTGCACTATTTATTACCTGAGTAGCTTCTTGATTCTGCTTGTCTAGTTCTTCCAACTCTGCTATTAATGTTTCTCTTTCAGCAACACTTTCATCTAATTCATGTTCTTTCCTTTCCAAATCTTGTCTTAACTGATTTATTTCTGAATTCTGATCCTCTGTATTCCAAGAAAGAATATTCTCATGTTTATGTTGTGCACTTGTCAGTTCCTTCTCAAGTCCCTCAAAATAAAAAAAAAAATTGTAAATACCAGATTTTATCTTGCTGAAATTATGTTAGAATGTCTAAGCCTACATGAATACTATCCCAGTTAAAAATTCTTTATTGTGAAGCATTTGTCTCTACTATTCATATAAACACATTTATTTCCTCATCACTTGGTTTAGGAGTGCAGTTTATAAACTTCTGCACAAAAACCCATGGTATGGTAAGAAGTTATATCCACCTGTGAGGTATGGATTGACGGCTGGGATGAGCTACTAAAACTGCAAGAGCCACCCTAAACATGGCAGGCTGCATGGTGAGACAGGAAGTTTTAATCGAGGGCATCTAAATAACAGCATTCTGAAAAATGCTATGGGAACCCTTGAATGAATGCAAAACACAGAAAACCTCAGTTGAGAAATACTACTGGATACAAAGCAAAATAAACCAGATCTCTGAAGTCTGAGAGTTTATAAAGGACCAAGTCCAACCAAAACAAGCATAAAGGTGTGTTATGTTCCACTGCTTCACTTCACCAGTAAGATGGAATGCAGTATTATTACAAGTACTACATAGAAGAGAAATATTTCACAGCTGCTAAGTGCTGAAATTGAAACATGCTAAAGCAGAAGTGAAAAATGACATATCTTACAGAATGTACTAACAGTACTTTAAAAATGTATGTTACAGCTTTCTAGGTAATAATGAGATAGGTGGAACTTGAACAGTTTTTCCTAATAGAATACAGTGTGGAGTTTCACAAGTAAAAACATATTGTTTCTATAAATTCCACGGGTAATTATAGAATTAAACTACAATTATTTCCTTTTACATTACAATGCTATTTATGTAGAAATACGAATGTTAAAAAACCCCCAAAACAACCAAAACAAGCATTTTCCACCAGATACTACTGTTATGAACTTTTTTGTTGGCTGAATTTAGAAATTGCTTTACCTGATTTAAACTGGAAAGTCTTGCTATTTCATTTTCTGCTTCTATAAAGGAAAATGAAATAAAATAGATAATTTTACTACTTTTCAAACAACAATAAAACAAAATCATTCTCCCACCTTGCCCAAACAGAACTCTGCTGCCAGAAGAGAATAGTGTCACAGCATTTTGTGATGACAAGCATCAGTGCCATAAAAGATTCAAATGTACCATTAGTCACTACCACAAAGCAGAGCATTCCTCTCACAACTGATCTCACATTAGGAGGACTTTGGCACTACAGTTTATCAGTTATGCAATATCAAAACATTTTCTACCTACAGATACATTCCTTATACAGCTATGTTAGTGTTTCCTCAAGAAGATATTAGCAACCAAGTACCTTTATACATACACATACACACAAAAATGTACTTTTTGAATTTCAACGAACAACTTCTATTGAGGCTTACTTACTTTTAGACAAAAAACCCTCCACCCAACAGTTGGCAGACATGATTACTTCCCTAATCAGAAACCCCTATGATAACCAACCTAGTCCTAACAACGTTCTCTTTTCTGCTTCACCTTACTTCAATGGACAATGCTTTTCTAAAAGAGCAATACTTAAAAAGTACATCGTCCCATATTCAGTTTCAAATTCGTAAAATAAATTTTGATTTTTAAAAGTAAAAACCTGTGAAAAAACCTAAAAATAGAAAATAATAACAATAAAAAAATAATCTTGGTACCTAACAATGCTTGCTGTAGTCTGACAACATCTTGTGGTAGTGATGTCTTTGATTGGAGCTGCTTCTGTTCTTTCAGGAGAGCATCTTGCTCTGCCACAGATCTTTGAAGCACACTAAAGTCAGATTTAAGCTTTTCATAATCTTGTGCTATTTGGATTTTTTCTAGCTTTGCAAATTCTTGCTCTTTCAGGAGATTCTTGTTTTCTGCTTTGGCAGAAGACAATTTGTGATTTAATTTTCTTATTTCATCCTCTAGGTCCTTTACAACCTGCAACTCTTCTACTTTTCCTCCATCTAAACTCTGAGTCTTATTTTTCTGTTCAGTAATTTTAGAGTTATCCATGGCATCCGTGCTCACACCGTCTAAAAGACAAAAGAGATTACTTGCAATTTTAACCAAAACCATCACTCTAGATCTTTTACTTCTCTTCCTTCACCTCTTCTGACAGAGGGAGACAGTCCAAAACAAAAATATGGTCATCATCAACAGAAAGCTTAGTTAGATAGGTTTAACATTTGAAGCTGTGCTATACATATTACTGGTTTGGTAAGTAGCTTTTTGAATACTTTCACATGCTTCGCTCAAAATAACTTTAAACAGTAAGTGTTGCAAGATATATTTTGTTTGCAATTTAATTACAATATACTTCATCTCCACCTCTCTTGGTGAGGAGATGACAATCTAATTTATCAGGATTTGGAATCAATTTTCTAAGAATAATTTATCAAATCCCATCTAATTCAGATTGATGCAAAATCCATTTATAATTTAATTAATTACATTTCAAAGGTTTGCCAAGTGGTTGTTACAGGGAACAATTTGCCACAAATAATTTGTTAAATGATGCACTAAGCTTTTCAACTGAAGAAAAACATTTTTCAGAATTAATCTTTTTACAGATACATCCTACTATCATACTATACTGACATTTAAATTTCTGTACAATCTTCTGTAATTTCCAGCTAAGTTAGAGAGTACAAAAAGGCATCATCAGGAGAGTACAGAAAGTAATGAAAGCACACTACTTGTGAATTCACTTCGGTGTCAGCTCAAACACTTGCCCCTGCCGTAGTCCCTATCATGTTGTCAGAATGAACAAAATAAAAATATAAAATACTCTAGTTCTTCAAAGTCACTAATGGTATTTATTTTGCAGATAACTGGTAATGTAAAAGATAAGCGACTTCTACCTTCGACTTTCTTAAATTAGTCCCACTGATGTACGTACATGAAGTGAAAAAACATACTACATCTTAACAGGCACCTGATTTTAAGAAATAAATTCCCTATCAGTACTACCTTAGAAGTTAGAGAAGTTGTGAAAATACTTCCCTTCTTTCCAAGAAGGGAACAGATTTCTCATTCTGAAAGGAGAGTATATACTCTTTATAAGTCCAAGCTTTACCAGGTAAATGAAGGTTTACAGGCAAAGCTTATGTATTTGTGCAAAGAAGCCTCTAGAGGGAACCTAACTGACATAAGCATTTTTAGAGAATATGAAATACTTGCAAGGCAACAAAAAGTTCCTTGTGGGAACTACTGACCTTCTACATTGTAGTCATGCCACACACTTAGGTGTGGTCCTTATGGCAATCATAGGATCACAGCATGGTTTGGGTTGGAAGGGACCTTAAGATCATCTAGTTTCAACACCTGCATTATGGGCAGGGATGCCACCCACTAGATCAGGTTGCTCAGGGTCCTATCCAACCTGACCATGAACATTTCCAGAAACGGGGCATCCACAACTTCTCTGAGCAACTTGTTCCAGTGTGTCTCTCTACCCAATCTTTGAGCTTTTGTCAAGTAATCCAATTGGCACGTAGTACTTCTCATAAAAGATACTTTTGTCCTGTTATTTTCATATCTTCAATTCGGTATGTCTCATCCACACTTACATTCAGTGTAAGTTAAAAAAATCAACTCAGAAAGTATAAAATTCAGAGCAAAACAATTGGTATGTACAGAAAATGACCCTCCAGACTGACACATGTCACAGATGAAATGCTATCATTCCAGTGTTAAGCCAACCAGAGTGAATAAAAGATGCAGGACACATCTTAAATATGAAGCTGAACTGAAATTGAAATTCGAATTCTAAGCATCATATATTTGATATCTATTGTACAGCCATATGCAAATTCAACACTTGAACCAAAATTCACTCTACATAAAATAAAATAGAAAGCATGTGGTAACAAAGACCTTGCTGTAACCGATTCTCAAGTTCTTCAATTCGCTCTTCATATTCATGCAGTTCTTCTCGGTGTCGGCGACTTATCTCTACCAACTTCTGTCTGTGTGCGTCCTGCAACACTGACAGCTCATGCTGATGTTCATCTATTTCTTGACTTAAATTCTGTTTGAGCTCCTAAAAAATATCATTAGAGAAACAAAATGGCAAAATACAGCACAGTGTCTTCTTATGAAAGAAATAATACAATACGAAAGGAAGAAGTTTTCCCTAGTCCAATTAAAGGATTTCTCACAGCAGAAGTTTCTTGACTTTTGTTGATTTGGATTTTTTAAATGCGTTGCAAGAAAGTCCTTTAAAAAATATGTTTACACAAATAGTATGCTCTACACAACAGCAAATATTAAACCAACGTAAAGCAATTACAGGTGTTACATACAAAGTGGATGCACTAGGACACATTTTTAGTAACTTTCTACGATGACATGTAAAATCCATATTTTGCACCTTCAACAATGAAAGGCAGGATGTTTCTGAGAAAGGAGAAATTATTCCGTGTATCTGAAATACAGTCTTCCTAAGTCATCAACAGCTTCACAAAGTGATTTGTCCTCTTAAGTACTAATGTCATTGTTTCAAACTAACATATTGTAATTATCAAATTATACAAATACAAATTTCTCAAAGAAATCATTTTAAAATATTGTACTGGTGACTGAAATGTTGCTATGCTACGACATGCCCCCATGCATTTTTAATAATGTTATAATAGTGCTAGTTAAAATATTTACAAGTCGTGTGACCATATGCAAAACCATGAAGAGTAAAGCACAAGGAGACTAGTTTGTCATCTTACCTTAACAACATTTTGTAGTTTGCATATTTCACTTTGTTCAGCATCATTTGTGCCTTGCACTTTGGAAGACTGAAAAGAAACCCAAACCACATATCCCTATGAAAATTGTGATAAATGTATTTTTTATGTAAATGTTTCCTCTATTGATACTCAAAAGTAAAAACAACAAAGCTAACATGAAGCAAAATAAAAATGTACTGTAATTTTGATTTAACAAAAAATATATTTTAATGGAAACATTTTAATTTTCCATGGATTTTTATTATTACATTACTACGCATAAATGGGTAAAAGTTTGGAGTGGGGGGTGTTATTGCTCATAGTAAGATAACAGGGTTGCTTAGTTTTGAGTATTTTCACTTGGGAAAAGCATACCTCTGAAATCAGGCTATACCTTGAAAAATGATAACTCACATCAGCAGCAGCCTGAAAGATTATACTTCTTTGTCTCAACAGACCATGAATTATAATTGACATATCGAGGACTGAGAGAAGAGAAAGTATGAAGAGTATGCAAGTACCCAGCTATTACTTTGAACAGTATTGAGCTATCAATAAAAATCATTATCATTGCCAGGAGGAAGGGAAGTATTTTTTTGAAAAGCTGAACAAAAATGAAACCCTAAAGTAGAATTCTAGGTGAATGTTCATGAAAACCTTTACCAAACTTGACAAATCATACATAAAAGCATCACAAAAATGCATTTGGAAGTTGGTCACTGAATGTGTCCTTAATCACATGACAGCAAGAAAGTTTTCAGCTTTTCCACTGAAGTATGTTGCTTCTTGACATTTTTTAGCATGAACTTCCCAAAGATCCACTCCTAATCCACAAAATGCAATGAAAACAATAATTTGGAGGGGAGAGGGAAAGACAGGGTAGAAGAGAAACCACTCACCACTGCAATCTGCTTCCAGTGGTCAACCTCCGATTCGAGCCTGGAAACTTCATTGGACAATCTGTTTATTTCCTGTTGTGACCAGATTATATCTCCAAAATCCATGTCATCTCCTTCAAAACCTGAGGAATGTCTGACCTCTGGAACATAGGAGGCCGATGCAGTGGCTGCTGGCAAAACACCAGATCCCAACTGAGCAGTCTGAGCAGCTGTCTGTACTTTCTGCAGTTGTTCCTGTAGTGCATTCTGTCTGGCTTTTAGATGGCTGATTTCCACCTGAATATACAAGATAAAATACATTGTTTGAATAAGAAGAATATCAAAATACACTCTACTTTACCCTTTGTGGCCTTATGAAATGTGAATCAAACAATTTCCCCTCAGCACAAATAACAAATCACTTGCACAAAAAAAAGGAAAAGGAAAAACCCCTGAACATTCTCATAATGGAGAAAAAGATCCTTAGCTCAAGGGTTATAAAGTATCTCACACAGAGACACTGGGTTTTTTTAACAGCCAAGGTACACAAGTAGTATAGCAATATCCAGGCTAACGGATTATACAAAAAATTTAAATACATAAGGAAGATACTCAGATATGAAAGCTATGCAATATATGATGTTTTTCCAGTTATTTTTATTACATTTGATTTCTTAGTGCTTAAAAACTTAATGTATTGAAAATTTACTCACAGTAAGGTAAAATTAGCTGCATGTAATTTTCTTGTATCAACTCTGTTACCGTATTTAGAAAACAGAATTTTATGTATCTCATAGTTCTGCTTCCTCTAGTTCCCACATAAATTTGTGAATAAAGCAGAAATAAAACTCCCTTTTGTGTAACTCTCAGCATGCTGGCAACTTTCTTCATTTAGGTCTATGAAATCTCATGTTATAATGTAGGCTATAAAGCTGATGCTTCCATCACAAAAGGACATTTCACAAATTTTGAAAACTAGCTTTGTTCTCTTTAATTGTATAAGTTAAGATCAATAATGATATCTAAAGACAAAATAATCGCTTCAATGGGAATTTGTTCCTGTTGCCTTCCTTAAAAGTAACTGAATCAGAAATACAAAGCAGTATATAGCGTCTTTTCTCACAGTCACCCCAGAAACAACAGAAATTCTGACAGCTGTATGACATTCTCAGAGCGTTTTCTCTTGTCTCAACTATCTCCTGGCAGCTTGGCTTGCATTACATGATTCAATGAAATATGTCTTAGTGTACATTAACAAACCAAGAAATCATAGCTGTGACCAGTATTTCCACTGGAAGAGAACAGACACTGTAACAAAGGAACTAAACAGCACAACAGGTAAGTTTATTGGACATACTGAAAAATTTTACTCTGTATCTTACCTCTTTCTGTTGAAGCTGACTGCGGTACTCAACAGACAACTGCTTTATTTGCAGCTCTGCTGCTTCATGCTTTTCTTCTAAGTCACTACAGACTTTTTTCAGTCTATCATTCTATCAAAAATGAGAAATGAATGTTGGTAAACTCAGAACAGTCCTTAAAGAATCAGAAAAGCAAAAGTCTACTGAACAGCAAAGAAGTAAGTTGAATTGTACAGATTTCTCATGTTATTTCATTCAAAACACACAGTAACAGCAATGTTCAAGTGTGGGCCCAAAATCATGGTCACATCCAAGCTTTCCATTTTTATATGGTATGGACTCCAGCTCACTTTCAGAAAAAGCTTTGTGATGACCACAGATAAATGCCAAGGATTAAAAAACTCAAGGCTGAATCACTTGGATCTCAACAACATCCCCAGGTAGAATTTAAGAACATCCACAAAGCACAAACTGGAGCTAATACCCAGTGTTCTGTCTCTGACCTCAGCCAATGGCAGATGGCAAAAAAATAGAAAGAGGACAAGCAGGAACAGTTACGTCCCCAAAATAGTATCTTAACTTCACAATGCTCTTGAGGGCTGAAGACATACATGAAAGTTGTTGTTTAGAGACATAAATAAAGTCACAAGTCCTTTATAAGAGCACACAAAGCCACTTTCCATGAGGGCACATGAGATTTTTAAGAGGTTTTGGTGGAGCATGAGCAGCCATAGCTATGTCAAAATGACCATACAGCAGGACAACAGAGAGTGAACAGAACCAGGAAAAACACCCACTCTTCTCAGAGCCAAGCCTATTGCTGCAGTCCTAGTCCACATGATAGGCAGGAACAGTCACAGAATGCAGCAGTTAGCAAAAGATGAAAACTTGCACCACATGCCTACATCAATAAACAAATGTGCCTCCCTAACTGTGATGGCAGTTTTTCACAAAAAGTCACATTCTAATGCCACCGTCACCCACGTTTCTGGATTTACCCAAAGACAAGCAACTTCAGTGCAATATTTCAACTTTATTCAAAACAAATTCTATGCATTGCTTTTATTTACAACAGTGTTTCAAAATTTCTTACTTCAAACTTTTGTGCTGCATTAATACTTTCTATTTCTCTGAGTCTAGAATTGGACACATGGAGTTCTGTTGCTGCATCTGAAAGAAAGTGAAAATTTTCACTTTAATTACAAGCCTTTCAATCTGTTAAGACCAGTTATTAATACATATCTTACTTCAGACTGCTTTAATGTTCATTCCTAGGTAAATATCAAAAGCTGTTTTTATCAGAACACTGTAAGAATTATTTTTCACACAGTCTTTCTGAACGTAATTTAGTTCACTCATATTTAGGCTTTAAATCAAATCAAAACCCTAACAGATTAGTAGGGATTTAAGCTTTAAAGTAAGGGATATAAAAATGTTTTACTTGACTATTTTGTGTCCCTGAATCTGTTTCTCATTTCAGACTTGCTCCTGACCTGAGAGTTGTGTGTTTCTCTGTAATGCCATTTTAAGTTTCAAAACAAGTATCAATTCCATTAAATACACATACCAGTGACTGAATTTTCAGAATAAAAAATGAACCACCCACACCCAACAAAACCCACACAACAAAACATCAACCCTGTAACTCATTGTCTCTTAAAAAGGTGATATATCTACTATCCCAGTTCATCCAATAGAAAAAACACATAATTCCAGATACATTTTAATGATCAATCTTCCTCAAATTGACTATGTTTATTTCTCCTGTGTCCCACCTCTATTGGACAGAAACACCACATTTCCTTTTATCTATGAGAAATATCCTGAACTGACTATAAAGCAACCTTGACAATATTTCAAAATTTGAAGTAAGTACAATTTCTAAGTAAATACTATATTTCATCATTTCCTAAGTGCTGTTTAAAGCTGAGGCAGCTCAAGCACTGCAGAGGCAATGATTTACACATGAAAACTGCGAAACAGAAGATGTCGAAGTCCATAATCCACAAACAACTGATGGCAGTCAAAACACTGAATGTAAGGGATAATACTAAAAACTAGGAAACTTTTGCCAACTAGGAAATTCAAAAAACCCAAATTGTAATAAAATACTTGAAAAGTCTTGTTTAGGCCACACAGTATTTAAAGGTCTTTACAGAAGAATACTTAGATGCCACTAGATTTTTTTACACCCTGAAGTCTAGTAACCCATACAAATACACTACTTTGAATTTTTTAGGAAAATGAAGTTGTTGACAGCAGTATCTAGCAGTGAAGTACACCTGGAAGTAACTACTGAACATCAGCACATCTCTCTTGCACAAACTCACGCACAAATGTGTGAGTTCACAAATTACCTATTAAAAAGCAAAACAAACACCCTAGATGACTGCACAGCTCAGGAGCATAAAATAACTTTTCAAACTAAACTACTATGGATTTTGAAATTTAAAACAATTCTAAGTAAGTCTTTCAGAAAAGTGAAAAAAAATTACTTCACAGTTGTCAGAATCTCTTTCTTCTGAGCATTTTACCTGTGTACCAAAAAGGCCATCCATATGAAACCCATTGCATCAGCTTGCCAAAAAGGTTTATACAACATATATTTCTATAATGTTTCTTCACAATGCTTCATAGATGACAGGTTGTAAATGAAGTAGAATTGCTTAATTTCACATTTAAGATGACTATTCAGAAGTATTAGCTGTTCTTTGTGGTTCCTATTCTTAACACTGCTTTGAGAAGGCTAACTTATTAAATAATCTATAGTTACAAGATGGTAAACAGTGTCAGGGATATTAATCTATTGATACTTACACATTACACAACTGCTTTACTAAAGCTTTTTCAAAAATTTGTAACAAAAAGTCATTATTAAAAATATGAAGAAAATATTATTTTCTAGTATAGATTTACTATTGGTTTATTGAATAGCTTACTCTGATGTCTCTGATTTTTTTGTTCTAACTTTTTGTTTTAAAGATAAATCGTTCTAGCCTCTAATCCTTATAAAGCAAGGGCCATGTTTTCCTACTTGGCTGTAGGGGAATTGTAGAACTCGAGAGGTTTCTCTGAGTCCAACAGAAATATAAACAAAAACATGACAAGCACTGAACCTTTGCCTGTGTGACACGTCAGACTTAGATCACACCAGGGCAAAACAACCTCTGTACTACAACTCTGCAGTTTTATGGAACCAGTGTAAAAGCAGCTAATTAACTGAGAGTTTAGATAAACTAAGGAAACAGAAAGGAAAACGAGTGTTGTTTGTGTGCTGATCATTCCGGAGCAACATAACACTTCACGCAATTCAGAAACTTCTGAATAATAAGCCTAAAACAGGGTCACGTCTGGTATTAGAGCCTGGGAATATATCTGTGTATTCAACAGATCCTGAGATCACAAGAGCGGAATAAAAACAAAAACAAATGCAGCAAAGCCAGCAGCATTCGCGAAAGGCACCAAGCCGCGATCAGCTCCCTCCCGGCCGGTGCGTGCAGCGCAGGCCCCGCCGCTGTCGGTCCGGAGGGGTCTGGCGGCCGGAGGAAGAGCTCCCTCGCGGAACCAGGCCCGTCCCGAGCCCCCCTTACCGCCCACTTCCTCCGCGCCTTCCAGAAGGATGTCCTTGGTGAAGCTGGAGATCTGCCCGGTGAGCGAGGACAGGCTGTCGCCCACCTGCCCCAGGGACTGGCCCAGTCCCGAGCCCAGCCCGCCCAGCCAAGACGCCATCGCGACTCGGAGGGCTCCGGGCCTCGCTCGGCCCCGCCGGGCGGACCCCGCAGCCGGTTCCTGCGGGCCAAGGGGCCGCCTCCGCCTCCCTTCTCGCTACAGCGGGTCGCGGCTCCCGCTGCGGGCTCAGCACACCGGGCTCGGCAACTTCTCTGCCAGCGCCGCGCGCATCCTCCCGGCTCAGCTGCTCCTCCCGGCTTGTCTTGTCTTGTCCCTTCCTGGCTCAGCTGCTCCTCCCGGCTTGTCTTGTCCCTTCCTGGCTCTGCTGCTCCTCCCGGCTTGTCTTGTCCCTTCCCGGCTCAGCGACTCCTCCCGGCGGCTCCGGCCGCTGCCACCTCAACGGCCGCCATGACACCGGTCCCAAACACCATCGAGAACGGCGGCCAGGGCTAGAGCGCCCCTTCGGAGGCGGATATGGCGTGTAGGCGGAAGCAGAGGCTGCCGGGATGGTGGCGGAGCTGCGGGCGGGGCGTGGAGAGCGACGGATGGCGGCGTGGGGCGGCGGAGCGCCGTGGGATTAACGGGAACTCGCCCGGCGGCAGGGGCCTGGGCCATTAGCAAAACAGTGTGCGGTACACGGGAATAGACACGATTTGTGTTTGAATATGTGTTCTCACAAAACACACAAGATCCTGAAGCCCCGGCTACTTTGGATGTAAATGGAGTGGATAGGGAAGGGAAGAGGCGACTGAGAGAGGACCTAGTCGATGTCTATCAGTGTGTCAAGGAGAGGTGCCAAGAGGCTGGATCCAGGCTCTTCTCGGTGGTTCCCAGCAATAGGACAAGGTTGCTGTAACGGGCAGAAACTGCTGCACAGGAAGATCTACCTGAATATCAGGAAGAACTTGTTTACTGTGCAGTGACTGCACACTGGAACAGATTGTCCAGAGAGGCTGTGGAGTCTCCCTCGCTGGAGATATCCAGGAATCATCTCAATTCTGTGCAATGTGCTCTGGGATCGCCCCGCTGGAGCAAGGAGGTTGCACCAGATGACCCACTGTGGTCCCTTCTGTGATTCTTAGTTGGATTTCCAGCCAGAACCCCAACACTGGTCCAATTCAAAGTTCTTTTTGATCAAGTGAGGTATTTAAAATTACTTGGGACTACAAGGAGTACGGCACTGTTACAGAAAAAGCAGTTTTGTATCAGTCAGAATGATACTGTTATAAAAAAATGTGGATACTGGAAATAAAATACAGGGCAGCTGACTCATTGCCAGTTTCAAATTGATAACTACATAAAAAGATGCACAATTAAAGCACATCAATGGCAAAATGAAGCTGAGGAGAGCATTTCACAGGTGAAATCTTAGATTTTTAGAGGTCTGAGAATGCAGCAGGCACAAAAAACATGTTCTAGAGTTACACGCTGGCAAACATTACCAGACAGATACGGAACAACCTGCTTGTTGCTTCCCAAACAGTATCTTGCAGAGCCTCGGTGAAGGGTTCACAGCTGGCCCGCAATACTGTATTACCTTTTAGCTTTACTGTCCTCTGTCACTCACAGGCAACCCTAAGGCTGGGCATGGTATATGGTCCAGGAGTTTAGAAGTTAAAAGTTCTCTACTAAAGATTGTTTTCCCTCTTCTGCACCGAACAGTTTTTCTATCAGGTTTATACCTGATTTTACTAGTACATTAATTTAATGGCATACTTGTCACCCTTATGATTATCCATAATAAAACCAATTGTACACCACTTCAAATTCATTTCTGGCTGAAAAAAAAAAAGGCATCAGAATTGTAAGAAGTACTAGTGCTGCGATATAGCATGGAATGTAGACATATCTTTATCAGTTTTATTAATTTGCAATATTGGGTTTAATGGAGATTTAATGGAGATAAGTTTACCATGCTCAAAAGACCCCTTATGATTGGTTAAACAAAACCCATGTGGGTCCTCATGACAGTAAAGATGTGTCATTTAGTGTTTGGCTAAATAATCCTTCTGGAAAACTCTCTTAGCATTTTTTCAACTAAGATTAGGGATGTTCTCCATATGTTTAAAATACTTAGGGATGATAAAAATGTCTTCTACTGTAGTTAATTTTATGATGCCAAGTAAGGCATGTAGTCAAGAAAGTAGCACAGAAGGCTTTTTGTCCCACTCTTCTTACAACTCCTGCAAAACTAAAAACTGACTATTTAGCATTGCAAGTAATGTTTTTAGCTGGCTGACTTCATCCACTGTTAACAAGGGCACACAAATCATCCAGTATACTGTGTTTTGACTAAGCTACAAAAGCAAAAAGAGTGAGTATTCTGGCAGCAAAGCAGGAAACTGTGGCTTACTTTAAAAATTACAAAGCATACAATTTTTAAAGATGTAACATAACTATAATTGGCACCAACTTCCTTCCTTAACAGGAGTGTCTTTACACAACTTTTGGAATATCAGCAGACGCAAAGACATCAGAGATGATGAAATGTCAGCAACAGGAAACTACCCCACTGCTAATGTCTACACACCTCTGGCGCAAAGCCTGCTGATACTAAGGATGAGATTTCAATGTTTGATGATTCTGTGCCCAATCCACACATAAAGGAAAGCACATGTGCAAATACTTAAGAGAGAAACATTAGAAGTTATAATCATATTTATTTAAAAAAGTGATATCAAATACAACGATATATATTCATGCCTATTTGGAGAGCATTTTCAAAATATCGAACAGTGCTGCCATTTTCCAGTCAAAACAATGACAAAGCATTTCAGCTTTCCCTTTTTAAATCTTTTCAGTATTCTATGCTTTATATACAGAAAATAGACAAAAATTATACAGCAATCCAGAGCCAAAGATGTGATATGAAAACCGTCTTGACAAAAAATCTATTACTGAAAATGATTTCTAAAATACACAACTATTAGGCAAGAGATGAAAAAAATTATTCCCTTACAAAATCCTGACTCTACCCTCATTTGTATACAGGGGTTTTCATGTAGCAAAAAATAAAATTTTACCAATGCTTACATGCTTTAAAGACAAGATCAAGGTTTTTATCTTCCTTTTTTTTCATTTTGCTTTTGCACAGTGGCATTTAAATACTACAACCCTTTGTTCAAACTCTTACAAGTTCTGCCCTGAATTCACACAGTGGCTGTAGTGAGGATGGGGGGAGATTAAAAGAAAAGTGTAGTTATAATTATTTGTTTTTCTTAAAGAAAATAATGTATAAATATTTTGATTTGGTAAAAGTAGTTGCAAAGTCACATGTACTAACTGTCTGAAGAACTGTAACTGGGAAAGGAGGTGACTATGGCAAGTTAAATACTACACCATTCCCTCCATCTCTGAAATGTAAATAAGGCAAAATGTCTGTATGAAGATTACAAAAGTTTATTGCGAAAGAGCTCCTGCTTTTAAGATGAAAGCCTGGATACAAGACAAAGCTACTACTTCTGCATTGAAGAATTGAATATTTGGACCCAGCCAGTGTGAATGTATTGAGTATTATTCTCACTGGAACAACTGATTCTGTGTGTATGGAACAGGTATGTATGTATTACCTGTTAGACTTTTTTTTTTTGGTAATGATTTGTGAATAATTATCAAGATTTTCCAGGACTTAAAGTTTGTTTTATGCAAGACAGTAATGGCTTACCAAGGGAACAACATAATTTTCTGTCTAAGCCCTTAAAAAAAATTTCCACATCAATTTTTCTTCTCCTTGGATTCTGATTTCAATTCCTTTAAAATTGATGTGCTGGTAACATGAATTGCAAAATAACATTTCTTTGTAAGTCTGAGTTCTGGTTTTCTGATCCTATTCCTGTATACTGTATTTTTCAGTATAAAGGCCACCATTTTTATGTTTTCATCATTATTTGAACCAATAATTGATTCTAGAAAATTTCACATTTTAGAACTGTGACATGTGCTTGTTCATTTTTAAAAGCCCATCAGTTTTGTAATAAGACAGACCAGCTTGCAAATGGTAATATTTGTCTACTAGATACCCACAGAAGCCATTTTACCCCCCCTACCATTCTGTAAGTTTGTAATAGAAGCAATAGTCCAACATTAAAACACATCATAGATTTAAATTCTTATTGGTTATTTTCAAGTAGTCTGCGAAGTAATAAAGTATGACAAGTAAGAATACCTTAGCTGAAAATTACACTTAAATTTGCTGCAGTTCTTTGAAAGGCACAGGAAGCCCAAATGTTAAAGTTAGCCAGTATCGTATCAGCTTAGCTTCGTCTTGAAAAATGTAAGCATTTAAACAGCTCATATTTGTACTTGCTGTGCCTAACAGGAATCACATGCAAGCATGACTGCATTGCAACTCTTGTTCCTCCTGCCCTCACTGTAAGACCATGAAAAGAGTTTGCAGAATTATACTTAGAGAAGTAATTTTGGAAGATATTTATTGTATCACTCACTCCCCTGCCCCTTTGATTACTACTGGCAGAAAACCATAAATTATGTCGTAGGGACCATTCACTGGAAAGCAGTAAAAATCTACTGAATGGGTGAAGTCCGAAATTCCCTCAAATATCATTTTGTAATTAAAAAAAATTTTAAAAAAATAAAAATCAATGTCTGCTCCCTTACAATGGACTTTGGCCTAAAGCTGTAACATGGGAAAAAACCCAACCCTTCAGCTTGACAGGGTAGGTAACACCAAGAGGACACTCTAAGTTAGTAAACACCTTGGAAGCACAGTTAAGCCACACTGAGAACTGTTTATCACTGAAAGAATGCACACCAAAAAATGACATCAGTGTTTTATTGACAGCTTCTCAGCAGGTCCAGACATTTTGAACTTGAGACCCTGGTTATAAAGTATGTACTGTCAGCAATTAGTATTAGTCTTTTCCCTGGGTAGAGTCCAAATAGAGACCCTGTCACTCCCTTCAAGTCCTGAAAGGAGGTTGTAGTGAGGTGGGTGTCAGCCTCATCTCCCAGGTAACAAGTGACAAGATGAGAGGAAATGGCCTCAATTTGCACCAGAGGAGGTTCAGGTTGGTTATCAGGAAGTATTTCTGCACTGAAAAAGTTGTCCACCACTGGAACAGGCTGCCCAGGCAAGTGGTTGAGTCCTCTCCCTTGAGCTTTTTAAAAGAGGTGTAGCTGTGGTGCTTAGACATTTCGTGGCGGACTTGGCTGGGTTAATGGTTGGTTTCTCACAGGTCTTTTCCAGTAACAGAACTCTGTGAATTAACAGATGCAGCTCAAATCTCTTTCTTGTAACTGCTTGTCTATATAGATATGCCTACATCATTCAACTTGACATTTCTCTAAAAATCAAACTGATGTATGTTGAGTGACATTTCTACACAGAAGAGGAAATGGTTGGCCCTATGATCACTGCCTCGACTGCACTTTTCAGGCACTGACACTTTATATTCCTTCCATATTAAAATACTTGGGTGATGAAGTGACTTACGATGTGACATGAAAGTTCAAAGGCAAGCCTCCATGTTTTAGTCATTATAAAATCATGTAGCTGGCTTGGGTTAGTCAATGAGATTTAAGGGGCTGAGATTTTCTTTTAAGATAGGTCTGCTAGAGCTATAGAAATAATACATATTTATTATATTCTTAAAATAGAGGATAAAAGGTCTGAGTTCCAAGTACTGGCATCAGATTACCAGTCTACACATATCTATAAAAATGAGTCTTATTTCAGAATTAGTTTATGGCACAAACGAAAAAGGAAAATTCAGCTGTGGTTAACTGACAGATGAGAAAAAAAAAAAATCAGTGCTTTAGACACCTTTCTTCCTTTCAGTTTCATAGAAATTTCAAGCTGAAAGCAGAAAATCACATCCTGAAAAATACAGCATTTCAAAATGGCATATGCACACATGGACTTTTAAAGTCATTGTTCAGCTATATTATTTAACACATTACGAATCATTATAATGTGCATGACAGGATTATTTTAAAAAGACAAAAAAGCAGTTTTTAAAAAGTAGTGCTGTCTCATGTCAAAATCCTTATTGTGTAACATATACCAGTGGTTCTGGTGACATTGGTGAAAATCCAGTACATAGATATGAAAAACAGAATTTAGGCCAGTTATGTATAATATAATATCCTAAGCTATCAGGAAACCATTGCTGTAAACGAATCTTTACTGAGAGGTAAGAGCCCTTTCATGTACAGTACTACTTGATGCTGAATGTGTATTTCCATCTAGCTACCATTCATTTCCTACTAATTTTACTTAAATGTTACTATTGTGCAAAGATGTAACTTCAGAATATTTTGATAAGGAAATTTGGGGTTATCTTTGAAAGATTCTTAGAATGCCTGTGCTAACTGTTAATGCTTTAACTGGACTACAGCTCATATAGTCTATCTACAACATATTTCCATATAATTTATATGTAAACAGAATTTGTATTTCAAGCACCATTTAGGAAAATGAAGCATCTCTCTCTTTTGTTGCACTGAAGTTCAAAGTCAGGTTTGGTCACCCTGTTACACATTCATCCTGGATATCAAAGCAAGTGTCTTACAACCAATAGCATAAGCTCTCTCACATACTTCGCTTCCCAATTTTTCTCAGGATCAGAAACAGCATGATAAAAAATTGTAAGGTGCGTGAATAAAGGCCATTCCTGAAAAAACTGCAACATTCTGACAGACACTCATAGAAAGCATTTCAGAAAGAACATCTACACAGGCATAAATATTCATTCTTAAAAGAGCTACTTGCACAGGGGTCATTTCAGACTGCAGGAATGCACCTTATGTGTGTGGCACTGACTTTATGGCACTCAAATCTCCTACTTTCTCCTAGACTCAGTTACAGCTCTCTCATACTCAAAGGCCAGAATGAAGGGTTGAGCTTGAAGAGGAAAAGACTCTGGAAGAGGTAGAAAAGAAAACCTGTTCAACCCAATTGAGTATATGCTGCTTCTGTAGTAAAAGACAGTGGCTTAACAAGAAAGAACATAAGAATACAATAATTAAACAAGAACAATAAAAAACCCCAAGCCAAATAAGGCAAGTTATCTGCTAAAAGACAGTATGTTAAACATGGACCTAAAATTTTACAGTTGGAATTGAAAGTAAAACCAAAACCTGTTAAAAAGTCAGAAATCACTGAAAGACTCAGGAGTAACATTATAATCAACTGTTATGGGTTAACCAACCCACTACATCAACAATACACTGAAAATTTTGTCTTGAATTGAAAAGTATGAAATTTATGGATTCTTGTTTCTCCTGCAGAATGGATCATTTCAAAAGTGGACAGCAGGATCAAAAAGTTGACATTAAGTCATTCATAATAAACAACTGCAAAATAAATGATTTAAGATGAACGGAACTTAATTACTCTCCCCATTTTAGAGTGATCTATTAAAAAGAATTTATGAGCATAACTTATTACTTGTATTTGGTTTTCCATTAGTATTGAAGAAGATCAGTTGATGCTGTTTTCAGCACCATTTGTATCTTCTACTGAATTCTTCAAAACAATTTAAACTTGCTTTTTAAATGCAAGTTACAGCTGCTACGCTTGTCTAACTTTGTTTGTGTGAATAGTTCCAGTAATTTTAACACCACTATGCTTGTGAGCAGATGTTTTGTAGTAGGAGTGCTACAGTTCTCTAAATTAGTGCAATCTTTTTCGTATTTGTAGATCCTCTCTAAACTGACCTTCAGCAGCCCCCCCTTTCATTCCTGCTTCCAGAACTCTGAAATGAACCCTGCTTGTGCAACATTCACACAGTAGAATTTTAATGGAGACTTAGCGTTTTGACAGTAAGAGGGGAAAAGTGATGTTATTTCTCCTCTTCTGAATTCAAATGATTTCTAACAGACTCCAGAGACATATTCATGGCTGCTTGAAGCATGTCTTCTTCACTCATATCACCTCCTAAAGACAATAAATGCAAACAAGCTGTAATAAATTCACAGTTCTTAATTATAGTTAAATGCTTTTGGTGTTTCTTTTGTCCACACCCACCTTTTCCCACCCACAAAATTTGCTTTGTTTTTAGAATCACTGAACGTTTTGCAAATAATTATTCACTGACAATAGTCAGTTTATAACAATACACACCAATTTTGGATCATCAATACCTAACACTGCTAAGGTCTACAAATGTTCTTCTGAAAACTGGTTCCAGTAATTTTGTCAGATATTACCCCAAGTTGTCATACAACTTTAAAAGTAATTTAGAAAACAAATAGTTGGCACAAATCCCATCAAAGATTCCAATTTGTAATCCTCAAGACAAACAAAATTACAAAAAGCAAAGCCAGAACTCAAGAGCTCTAATAGCAATGCTCTTCACTTTGAAAGAGGATATTGACATTCAAAGGGAAACACGCTTTTCAGGAAAGTAATCCTTTCCTTCACTGCCAATACAGTAATGGCTGTGATATGCAGTCGGAATAGCTGCTGAAGTGATGAAGCAGGCTGACAAGGAAAATTAAGAAACAACACAAAGATGAAAAAGACACATTTCAGTGTTGGATGTAAGTTTAAAAAACAATACCTGGGCCAGCTTCTGGAGGGCTTGAGCTAAGAGTTGCCCTATCCTGTAGGTTTGGGGTCTGATCTTGCTGCTGTAGCTGTTGTTGCTGTCTAAAAGTGTTATAAATTTATAAGAGAATAAGATTAACATCAGTATGAGACCTGAATCAAGTTCATTTCATTGTAAAGAAGGCCAAGAGTCAGAAGTAGAACCTGTTTGGTACAATAACGCCTCTGTGCCCAAAATCTCTCATCATTTCATCCTGCTAACCTTCAGACACCTATCTTCCCAGTATTATACTCCAAGCCACATGACTATTTTCCCAAGATTTGGAAGCTCTGCATTCTTATCCTATCATGTGAAATCTAACTCCTCCCATTCACAGCATTTCTCCCTGGTCTTTATTTCCTCCATTACTATAAGACCGAGATAAGGAAAAGCTACAATAACCCAACTATGTATTAAGAAGGTACACCAGAACAGCAACATAAAATATGTACAATGCTTTTGTGTGATGCACATGAGAAGCATCATTACCAGTAGCAAAGTCTTAGAGAAATAATACTTTTTGTTGGGAAGGTAATTGCAAAAATTTACAGGATTTCATTTAAAATAGTTCTATAATGTATGTTTTCTTTTCTTTCTTCACAAGACTTGTAGTAATAGCAAGACTACTGCATTATTAACAAACACCCACTTACTACACATTTCTTTGTAGAAACCACTCGAGAATAGTAAAATTCAGGTACTGTTAGGAAATCATGTTAAGACAGAAAGCTGAGCTGGACCTCAGTAAGAAACCAATCCATGCCCCAAAAGCACTGAAAAATATAACATGTACTTCCACATGCAGTTTTCTATCAGCTACTTTACTTTTCAAAATATGCTTGTCTTCTCCTTCGCAGTTCTTCTGAGGAAAGGGAGTCTGTCTGACTGCTGTGAGACGACTGAGGAACATTCTGTGGTAATGAGCCTGAGAGCTCACTTCGACGGCTACCTAAAACCAGAACATGTCATATCCTATTAATTATAGTAAAATGAAGTTAGTAAATGAAATATAGCTTAAAAAATGTCTTCAAACCTGAGAAGAAGAAAGAGACTTGTTGGAGAGCTAAGCACCTAGAGTAACTTTGCTTGATACTCTCTTTCCTTCTCACTTTAGGACTGTTTCCCTTTCCTCCTGACACCCTTTGCCAATTCCTTCCTCCTTCCTAATAATCAATGCCAACATGTAAGTTACAACTTCTCAAAAAGCAGAAGGCAGAGGACTACAGGCAATCCTGGATTGTCCTTCCATGCCTAAAACCAGTCTTTCCAGAGAGCTTGATGCATGCTGGAAAAAGTGCCTGACAAACTGATTCCAGTAACTGCTTAAAGCATAGGCAACAGAAGCACTGTAAAAAATTTAGATGACCACTGCACCTTGCATGCTGAGCTGAATGGCTCTGCGAAGATCAGCTTCTTCATCCTCCATATCAATCTCCTGCCTACTTAGAGCCAGGGCTCTCTGAAAATTCTCTTCATCTTCGTCTAACATGCCTGTTCCATCAAAGGGATGGTTAACTTCTATTGCTTGGTCCACATCACTTCTGGGTAGCCTGTGAAATTCATACATTCATCACAAAATTCAGACAGAAATTACATTAGGTTTTATCATGAGATTTAAAATAGTTATGTTCTACTGATTTAACTCCAGGTTTAAGTTTGAAAAAAACATTTCTCTTGTGAAAGTCTGTTATATAAACAAGTATTTTCCTGAAAATTGAAAAAGCACAAAAGGGCTGCAAGCAACTGCAGAGCAACCTTAACACATATTTGCCACACGCTGGACTCTAAAGCAACACACGTGTTGGCAAGAAGCTGTTAGATAGTAAATAGTCAAATATGATAAACCCACAAAAAGCCATGATATGCTATTCAAACCTACTGCTATTGAAACAGTTACACCAGCAGAAAATAGTGCATATGGTCTCCTTCTCAGGAGGCCTTGAAGACCACACTAAAGCAACCCATGCAAACTGTACACACTTTTCATGTTACTGCCAATTATTCCATCAATTGACAACATCAGTTTAACTTTACAAAGGGGAAAAAAATAATGAATTCCTCTGAGAAGACTTAAGCCTTTTTATCAGTATGCAATTTGTTCACTATGAAAATTCAATGAAATCATTGCAGAAGTGGTACTTTTTATGCTTTCAAGGATGTTTTGTATTAGCAGAATGCATCAAAAATGAGCAGCACCACACTGTTACAGCGAAATTATTCCAAAAGGGAATGCTGTATCATTTATATGATGTGGAATTCAGAGATCAGTTTCTTGTTCTTTTCTACTTATTGACAGAATGCACAAACCAGTCTTAATTAGAGAATAATTGCTATTAACAATAGTTCATAAGATTTGCTAACCCATTTTCCTCCCTATGTCAAAAATCTGCACTATAATATGCTTATGCACATTAGACTCAATGTAAAGACTGGAATCCTTATCAAGGCAGCTTTTACCCACTTAAAAATACACCATTTGTTGTCCATCAGCTTGCTTTTACTGTGTGCAACAGCAGTAAACATTGAACTAAAGGTACTTCTTATTACTTCCAAATTACAAACCAATCATACTGAACATTATTAAAATATAATCTTTATTTACCTTACCTCTGATCTCTTGACTGTGCTGCCTCTTCTCCAATCAGTTTTGGTCGCTGCATCTGCTGTACCCGAATCATCTGCAGTAGCTGATCAGCCTCACAGTCTGGCAGGTCACCTTTTACTACAAATATGGAATAACCTGAGAAAAAGAAATCATAAGTCTACAGCATTAAAGTGCAGATACAAACACTCCAAAATGCACACTATATGGAATACAATCATATGGAACTTAAGATGTAAGACCCACCTTTCATTATAAGGACTTGGGTTATTTCACTATTTCAATCATAAAACTAAAGGTAGATAACTGAATACATAATTTCTAAGAAATAATGATTATTACCTACTTTTAATTAATGAGATTTAACATCTGCAAGTTACTATTACCTTCCTGTTGTAATTGAGCCAAGAAAAGTGCAAGATATGTATCTGATATTAGTTCTGGACCCATCAAGAGAGAGTTCAAGTTAAACCACTGTAATTAAGAAAAAAAAAGGTTGAGAGAACAAATTAGCATGAAGATTACTCGGTAATCCATTCCTGTACATTGTCATTATATTCTCTTATGGAATATCTGAATAAATCTAGTAAAATAAATTATCAAATGAAGTTTTTTTGAAGCATAATACCTATACTGCTAAAGGTTACCCTTCAAATACTCTAACAGGACATCTGAAGTGTGGAAATTACTGCACGCTCTCTCCCGTTACTCAGTACTGGTACCAGGGAAACACATGAAAACAGATAATCCTTAACCATTGTATTTTGATTTATTTCAGACATCATTCTGAAATTCTGCTTAATCCTAGTTTTAAACCTGAGACTAATGAAGCAAGAAACCCATCATCAGTTAATACTGTGTTTTAAGAAATTAATAGATACAGGAAATAGACATTATTTCCATTAAATACTTTCATGGAACATTCCACCTTTAATAACAGGTGAAGCTGCAAATTAGTGTTCACCCTTCTCTCAGATAATTTTTAAACTTAAAAATGAAGAAAAATTTACTCAAATTTAATATGTTGAGAGCACAGCACTATATTACAACAGGGGACACTTCATATAAACATACACAACTAATTTCTAGCTCCCCAAAGACCATAACTAGTAATTTATAATACTTCTATAGAAAAACAGTATTATACTTACATAAAACTTCTAGAGAAAAAATATATTCAATGTGAAACAAAATATTCTACCCTTAAACCTCCATATATATTCCAGTGAAGCTGAAGAACTTTTTTTTAGACCTACTCATTCGATATTATCCAGTTTTAACCAGCAAGCACCAGTTGAGATAGAATTCTCCTTCTTCTATCTCCATTCTCACAGAAATGCACTAATCTACCCAAACTTCCATATATGCACCCATACACTTGCAGCCAGGCCCATACAATAATATAAATGACTATCTACCCTGTCATGCAATCACTTAATTTGCCAAAAACACTCTTTGCCACTAGGAATGGGTAAGAAGACCAATAGTGTAGAAAAACAGGAGAATAAAAAGTTCTGTAAAAAATATGATGGACAGACTATGGCAACTTTTAAAAGGCATGATGGGCGAGAAATTTTTGTTAAACTAATTTTGCTTTAACTGCAACAGAAGAGAAGCAGGTCAAATAAATCTAAGTCAACCTATTTTGTCAAATCTTCTCAGTGCCCTCTAGATAACAGACACCTAGTACTGTCTTCATGTGGTTACAGGCCACACATCCAAAAAGACAAAAGACATCCCCCCTCCAACTTAGAAAGTCTTGGGTTAGAATGCTCTCTCTCAAAAAATTCCACCCAAAATGGTTGCATTGTATAATAAGGACCATTTCCACAATTTTAAGAGAATATCCAGCCTTTTTGATGTCAACTAAACAAAAATTGCCTATAAACATTACCCATACTTTTAAACTAACGCGGAACAGTAAAGTTTAGTTTTCTCATTCACGGGTGATTTTTCTTTACTTTTTTTAATCTGGATGACAACTGAAGTAGCCAGAACTTGCAAAAATGAACCAAATGGGCAAAGATATTCCTGTCTCGCTATTACAGAATCTAATAGCTGTTTTCCATGAATATTTTCTATGCAAAAAAGCCCTGAAAAAACCAAACACCAAATCAGCTCATATTGCATAAAAACTTACAGATTATGATCCAGAACAATGGAACAATGACTGGCTACTGAAATAAAACACTGCACTGGTGTTGTAAGGGACATGGATATGAACTGAGTTGGTACGTAGGTACCATATAGTAATATGGCCATCCCTTACCTTTAATAACTATTGCTGCTTAGAATACAACTGTTTCAAAGTTTTCTATAATACTACGAAGTTGTAATTCTACTTTCCTGAACCTCATTCTAATGGATACTTTTTCGAGTATCCATTACCATCCATCAAAACCGTGAACTCTTCCTTATATCTACTGCCCATTTAAACAAAATTATTTTATCACGTCAGTAACTTACTGTATTAAAATAAGTCTGCATTCTGTAGGGATCCTAATCCTTGCTCAGGATTCCCTACTCCCTCCCACCCCCTATACAATTTTTGTTCAATATTTCATGCAGAAAAAAAAAGAAGATAGCTTAAGAATCACGTAAGACTCTACCAGAGCTGCAGCTCCCTAAAGGACAGATTCACTAGGGAATTGATCCTACCGTCTTTACCCAGGCTAACATTTACAATGATCTGCCTGGCATTTTTGTGATAAAACAAACATTTACTTCTTTTTTAAAATATGGGGTACTATGAAACCAAACTGCAGCAAAAGCTTTCAAAAGGGAATCACAATCTACTTACAACCACTTTTCCACACCCATTTCTGAAGTCAATTTAAAAATAAAAAAAAAGACAGTGTCACCTGTTTTCCTAACTTTCGAACTGTAAACCAGTGTTCCTTATAATTACAAATAAATGATTTTTCATTTCTGTAAAAAGAAAAACAGAAGGTATAAATAAAATTAAATACTCTAAAATTAGAGTACATAATAATTTTTAAGATCTTTGCGACCACAAATTCAAACTTATATAATAATAAAGTTTCAATAATACAACCATTGATGTTACATTACAGAATACTCATACTGCTTTTATAACATTTAGGAAGTTGTCAATATCACTGAAATCTCTATAAACCTGTGATGCCACAGATACTAAAACATCATGAAGGCACAGAAGACAGATGTTCTCATGCACCCCCAAAACAAAAAAACAAAACAAAACAAAAAACCAAAACAACAAAAACAAAATCAAAGCCAGGGGATAATACAAACATCAAAATGCAACAATTTTAAAGAGAGATAATTTAAATCATATATTAAGAGTATTTTTTCAGTAAAATAAAAGCAGGGTGCTAAAAGAGTCTTACATAGGATCAATCCCAAGTCTCTGGTACTCTGGGCTGTTGAAGAGGATTAGTTCTAAACCCCACACTTTCAAGGCATTGCTTATAACCTGTCAAAAAATAACACTTTTCGTGAGTCAAACTAGTTCAAATCTAAATTCAAGCAATGCAACCATCTTAGCTACACTAAACAATTACACTGTTTTCCTAAAACTTAGACTTCAAAACATTGCCAGGAAACCTAGGAATCACATTACTCAAAATGCAGCTGTCATGAATCTACAGGCAAACATAACACTCATATCTTACCTAAGGAGAAGTAAAAAAACTCAGATTTAACTCAACTGTGTTAATGAGCTTACTCCCCCAAACAAAGCTGTAATTTCACCTTCCACAGACGCTTCCTAAGTTGTCAACTCTCTACTTGCAATGCACTGCTCTGCCTTTACTTCCCCCCCATCCCTATACAATCTCAATCTTTCTTCACAGTAACTCCTGGAAATTTTGTACCACTGGATTATCACAGGATCAGTTTAATGATCTGAGCACCAACTCTTTTACAATAACTCTTTAAAGCTACACGAAATAACGCTGTAAGAATTTTTAAGTTATCAATTCAACTTCCTTTCAGCAAGACAATTGTGCAGCAAATGACAAAGCAATGACAGGACAAAAAAGTATAACAAGAAGCATT
This sequence comes from Platysteira castanea, assembly GCA_013397175.1. NCBI lineage: Eukaryota > Metazoa > Chordata > Aves > Passeriformes > Platysteira > Platysteira castanea. The sequence continues at coordinate 1,014,297 of VYXC01007174.1, forward strand.
TTTTCCAGCTACTGAAGCAGCACAACCAAAGATACAAGGAAAGGCAAACTGTAATGGCTTCTTGCTATATAGAAAATCAGCCCAGTCTGCCATAAGGAAGAGAGGCTCTTGAGGGAGTCTGGAGCATTGACAAGCACTGCTGGAAGCTTGAGACAGCCAAAGACGCCTAGAGCTCTAATCTAGACACAAGCCCCAGTTTGGTGTTCAAAACTTCTTTTGTTGTTGTTCTGGTTTAAGTGTTTATTATTGATTACTTTTCCCCTATGGCCCTAAAAAAAAAAACAAAACAAAAAACCCCAAGAAAAATCTTCAGATCATTGTGATAACCCTGTAACCACTGCCAAGGGCTTTCCAGTCTATAATTTGAGAAAGCAATCTGAATTCTGCTTTTTCACCTGCAGTCTGTGGGAGCCAAGGTCTACACCTGAAGTGCCCATAAACAGCTTAGAAGTCAACGTGTTATTTCACAGTTCTGGAATCCATGCTTCTGCTATGTGTTTGAGGGCCCATGAACTGAAGAACTGCAAGTCACTGTTCTTAATGGAAAACACTCTGAATATTTGGAAGTCCAGCACTTAATCCCATTAAGCCCATAAACTGGTTACTAGATGAAAAAGCTCAATGCCATTTAAATTATATAGGAAAACATATATTGCATAAATAGGAAATGGTGTCAGAGGAGAGCTGTGCTTACTTGAATTGAGAAGAATCCACTATCATCCATATTTACAGAAGGCTGCTGCTTGATGTGAAGTTGGGAGGGAGAAAAGGGAAAAATGGTTTAAGCATAAAAGGTCAAAAATAATAGAGTTTTGAAAATAAATGTAACTGCAGATCCTTAAAGCAACAACTTATGTCCTTGTCTGTAAGGCTGATTAGAATGCCCAAAATAGGCATATTAATTTAAAACTCAAACCTTTAGAGATGCTCAGTGCTTAAAGGGCAGACAGACGTGGGAATTTCTGCTCCTGTCTGACACTGGCTTACAAAAACAAAAGGCAAATTACTGATCCTCCTCATCATGCCTGATCTTCCTACTTGTAAGATGAAGGTAATGTAGCTTTTTGTGGAATTATTGTAAAGCTGTACTAGTAACATTTGAAAATGCCACATCCAAGATGCATGAATGAAAAGGCCTATAAATTTAAAAAGCTTCAGCACTAGAAGATTAACCTTGTCTAGCTATGCAAGACTAGCAGGTCTGTGCCAGACAATATTACATTTCAGGCAAATATCAAGCAACCTCAAATGAACATGATTTTACCTGTAAGAATGTTCTGTATTCTTCACTAGATACTCCTCCCTCTGCCATTCTCATCCTTTCTTCCTCATCCAACTGCTGTGCGATAGAGGATAACTCAACAGGACTAAAGTATTCCCCTTGCAGCAAATTATTCAGACAATGTTGAGCACACAATGAGCCGTCTTGCTAATTGTAGATGAGAAAAAAATACCAATGATAAGGGAAAAAAAAAAAAAGGGAAAATAAAGAAAAAAAATTAGGTTAATGTAAACTCTGTAAAATGACTCAACCATTTCATTCTGGCAAACTTCCTGCCCTCCCCACGCAGGCAGAATACCATATATTCTTTGAATGTATTACACTGCAAGCTTTAGAATACAACCTTCCCATCCACTTGAAGGGAAAAAACCTAACATGCATACTACCTTATTTCCTCAAAGGAAATAAATTTCATGTAAAAATTTTTTCTGAAAACAACGTAAAAATTGCCAATGACCCAACAAATCACACAGAGACTCTGCAACCATCAGAACCATGAATTCTATCCTCTTCAAGTCATCCATACATGAAAATCAAACAGTTTAGATCTCTACTTAGATCTCTAGTAACACACACGTTCTATAACAGACACTCTCATTTTTTTTTAACTTTTCTTCCTTTCCAGATGTGGCTATTGACAATCTGCTCTCCACCTTACTGCTGGGAAAGCAATTAGGAGCTGGAGGAGCAGAAAAGCTCCTTTTCCACACGCAATTTTCATATAGGAAGTAAATAAAATAAGCTTATACCACTAGTTTGAAAATCTTGAAAACAGTGATGGGGAAACAAGAAAAGAATTAATAAAGTCAGCATATTAAACAATGGAAATATTTTTTTATTGATAGACCCTTTAAATAAAAACCATTTCAGACACTTTATTACATATCCAGCACATTACAGATAATGGAAGTATAGTGTAACACTTTTTAAATGTCAGCACAAGTTTTAAAAGAGCTAAATAACAATATCAGTCATGATTTAGTAGTACAAATTTTTAAAATCTCTAATCTGAATGAATGCATGTCAGGCTCCATAATTTTCATATGTGAGATAAAATACTGCCTCATTAAATAAACCTCACAACATAAACCAACCAAAGCAGTTTCCCATAAAAAGCAATCTTTTTTTTAACAAATAACTCCAGGCACAAGACAAGTAACATCAGTTTTTAAATCCTGCTTTTCTCTTTCGTTTTAATTAGTCTTCATTTTTATTTACATTAAGAACTCTACTATACATGCTCTTTGTTAAAAACAAAACCCCTCAAGAACAATAAAGAACACCCCTCCCTTGTACCAGACCCACAAAAACTAAGAATACAAGAGTATGCCTTTGAGGAATACACTTAAAAATTCCGTAAAAGCATCATACAAATCATAGATAGAACTCTCCCATGATCTCCCTACAGCAGAAACCTCAAAAGTTCCCTTTACTCCAGAATGTTCCTATGGTTTCATCCCTCCATTGAGCAATGAGTTACTAAAGCTACACTGGCTGTACAGCCAGGCTTCAGTGGAATCCAGAAACCTCCTCCAGCTCACGCCCTTCCTGCAACAAGAAACTCAAGACTAGACACCAGCTTCTGCCCCTCTGGGATCACATCCCTACTGCTGGTCATATGAGAAAACTATAACAGAAGAACCTGCTCAACAATCACAAGTTTCCCCACCAGAATTATATGAAACTGGTTTAGAAACAGAGAGATATTAAAATACCTCTGAAAATTAGTTGTACTACAGGCTTACATCTTAATTTCACTAAAAGGATCTTTCTGTATTTGTACAGTATTATCTGAAAGTAATAAACCTTTATTTTCATATTTAAAAGTTATATGGATTAAGTGCCAAAAGCAGAAAACAGATCCTACAGTTTTTAACTTACATGAACTTCTACTGTTTTGTGCAGAGAATACTGCTTCTTTTCCATAACCTGAAATCCCCTCATTGAAACCTCTTCTGACATAAACTGCTGCTCTGCTTCCAGTTTTCAACTTGTATCTTATCAAGGAAAGGACAAACTTCTAAGATGGGGACTCCTGAAGCCCCATCCATCCTTAAATCCTAGTTTCTGCAACTGTCATTTCTCTCTAAAAATGCCACATTGCTTGGTGGTTTTACTGATTTTTTTAAATAAATACCATGTTTCTCGTGCAGACTCAGGAACATGCAGCACTTCAAAATATTTTGACAGCACTTGATGGGGGAAAAACACCCCTTAAGACAAAAAGACAGAGATTCAGTTAGATTTTCATTAAAATAATAACAGAATAAAAATATTTGGTCCTCCAATTTTAAACACATTCAGATGCAACTTTTTAACTGCGTAACTAACTCACCAGGGAGCAGGTATGTTTCACATGAGAGACTGTCAACTCCCCCTTCCCCAGCATGACTAGCAACTACAATTACCATCACCTTGGATCTCTGAATGTATTATGCTTTGTCACTTCAATTTTGGCAGTTTTGTTATTAAACTAGAAAGCAACTTAGTAATAAAAAAGTTATTTCATACTGTGATAGGTTAGGCCATGTATGAAAAGAGTAAATTTCGTTACACTATATTCAAACCTAGACTGAAGGTCACTGAAGCAGAGGCCCATCATGGCTGAAATCCAACACTCACCCTCTGAACAGCAGCTACTTAACATCACAACACTTGCCAAATTTTGCAACCCAAACCAACTCAGAAAGAACACTCCCCAGTTTTTATGGCTTTCAGAACAGCAATTTTTTTAAGGAAGGTACAGCTATCTTACTTGATTTCTTACGGAAACCAATTCTACATATCAAAACAAACTAACAGAAGTAGTGTTAAGATTAACACGATGAAGTTGAAGAGACATGGGCAAAGTAAAAGAAAAAAGCCAATTATAATTTCAACAGTGCTGAAACAGAAATACATCATATTTGGGAACCTGGACAAACCACAGCAGCTCACAGAAGCATTTGTCCTCCAAACCAGGAAATACTGTTCGGCACACAGAAGCAACAGTATATGAACTGAGATTTCTTCAGCAGCTCTCCCACTCCCTGCTCATTACACAAACTCAACCAAGCCAGGCTCGGTGAAGAGATGGGTCTGAGAGCACAGGGACAGCCGTGCCTGCCGCTGCTTATCCCCATACTCATTTCTCAGCCATGTGAGCTCTCTCTCAAGAAATCTAAGTAGCTGCAGCCTACACCTTCCCACACGGGGGGTCTGTGTCTGCAGTCCCCAGAACACAGTCCCCATGCCAAAGCGGACGCCGAGGCTCAGCCCTGACTCCTTTCCCTGCAGGGTTGGCAGAGTCCAGCTGGGACAGGCCCTAAGCACCGGAACCGTCACACGAGGGCCCGGCTCTCCCTCGAGTCACAGGCCGAGCCGCTGCCTCAGACTGGACGGATTCCAGGGAGGGGCAGCGCGGCCCGGCCCGGCCCGACACAGCCCGAGCACACCCCGGGGGCACCGCGGGCTGCCCCACGGTCAGCACGGGGACGGGAGGCCCAGCCACCGCCCCAGTAGCTCCTCAGAGACAGCTCGCGCACCTCCCCCGTCTCGGCGGCCCGCACGGCCACAACCGACAGCGCGGTGCCCAAGGCGGGCGAGCAGCAGGGCGGGCGGCGGGACCCGGCCGGCCCTCACTCGCTCCATCACTCACCCGCTCGTGGAAGATCGACTCCATGTTTACTGTCGCGGCCGCAGCCCCCGACCCACGNGCCGGGGAGGAGGCCGGCGCGCTGACCCGGCCGTGCCCGCAGGGAGCGACACGCGCCGCCCGTTCCGCACCGGCCCCAGGCCCGGTTCTGCCGGGCACCGCCCGCTCCTGCCTTGTGCTCACCAGCTCCCCGTCCCTTACGCCCTGCTGTTCTGTTCACAAATCCAAAGTGCTCGCTTACCGCTATTCCAAACAAGCCTACGGAGGAAATACAAAAAGAAACGTACCCAGTTTCAATAAAAAATACCGAACAACCGTCAACTACATTCAGGGTTTATAGCAGTATTGCTTTTAAGGCTAGTTCATGAATTAGCTATAAACACATGGATTCCACACCATACACATCAATAACAACACAAATGATTTTTGCATAGTTTATTCTATAATTCTTCCTCTCCCTTCCAGAGCAGGGGACAAAATTTTCTCAATGCTTATGGACTAATGGAATTCCTGAACACATATTAGTCATGTAATTAAATCAACTTCAAAAAGTAACACTGGAAATTAAACTAGCACTGATGAATTACAGATGTTCTTTACTGTAGTACTCTCACAGGGTAAAAACCATATTCCTGTTCTTTCAATATGTGAGATAAGATGATGAATCAAACAAAAATGTCTTCCTTTTCATCAACAGCTTTTATTTCCATGTCACTTCTTCACCAGGCTTCAACTCCCTGTGCAGAAAGAAAAAACAAGAGGGAAGAGACTAAAATTAGTATCTTTCTTTTAGAATAATTATGAATAAATGTAAGTATTTATTTAACAATACCTTAATTTTGAGATTTATGTAAAACTACCTTTCCTTGCAATTGTTATCAGTTAAAAATCTTTAAATACTGATAAAATTCCTCCTTTCCTTCAAAAGCTTAAATGAATTAAGTCTGCTTAATTTCCATTCATTTAAATGGAAGAACAGAACAGCTGACTTCTAAGGAGTTAACAGACTTTTAATTGGATGCAAAATGAAAAAATCTAGTTCTTTTAAATATAATAATTCATTACTTTTGTGGAAAAAGAGGTGTGAAAGCAGAAGGGATTTTTGCAAAATGCTGACATAGCAGCCCAACGTCTTTAACAAATGCATTAAGAAAAATGCTAATGTACCAGTGAGGTAGATTATGTCAAAAGCTTTCTTTCTTACTCAAAACTGTTTCGACGAGGCCAGAGTTGGGAAAAAAAAATCCACCAGCAAACTGGTAATAACACTCCTACTATCATTGTATGCAACATGATTTTTTCCCTCTTCTTTTATTAATCTGATGATCTAATACAGAATTAGGACTGACATAGATGAGTCAATGCCTGAAATCCTCTGATGTAAATTCTCCCTGAGAAGTCACAGCCAGAAAACCCAAACTGATCAGTGCATATAATCACATCATTCAGTGAAGATACAGCTGTTGCCAGCATGCATGTTAATTTTCAAGAACTTGGTTATTATTTTTAAGTAACACACATTTATAAAAAAAGTATTTGATTAAAAAGTGCTGTGATAATTTTAAATTTAAGAGAGAAAATTTAAACTCAAGCACAGTGTTTCCTGCTGAAGTTTTAGAGAGTAAAAATACTGGTTTAAACATTTCATGACCAAGAACTTGATAGCAGTTAATGATCCTTTCTTTAATGAAAATAGCTCCTAAAGACTCCATTTTCAGAGGGTATTACTGACCTCAGACACTTCATGAATGCTTGATATTTTTAGGGCTTTTTTCTCTTTTTTTTTGTTATACTTATAAACTTTTTGTAAAAAAGAATTGAGAAGCGCTCTGAAAAATAACTATATATCTATATAAGAGGCATCATAAAGCAGACCTTTTATATAATAAGCTCTTGTTTCTGAAGGCAGACAATCTTTCATCATTCCATCTGTCCAAATAGCATCCAATCACAAATCCTAAGGGAACAAGGATGTGAACCCAGTGGTCACGCACAGCTTGGGCGAAATTCACCATGACTGCTAGAAAGAAAAGCGTTAACAGGTAAGAGTTACTAAAAAATCTGCTCTTGGAAACTGTTGCATGCTTGGCACCTTTACTCTCCCTTACTGGGATTCTACAACTACATAATACACGAGGGCTATCAAACACTTCCTCAGAGACACATATTGCTCTCAAACCTGTACCTGGGTTTCTTAGAAATAATCCTAACTAACTCTTGACCCTGGGAAAAAGGATTTCATCCTAAAACAGGAGAGAAATAGAACATCTCTTTAATTTACCCATTAAAGCAACTCAACAGAAGTTTGCTGTTCTGTAAAACATTAGAAACACTTCTATAACCTAAACTCCTGTAGATGGACACTTTATTACCTGTGTCAAGTTTCAGAGACAAGTCGTATGTTTAGCAGGGAGCTGACAGATAAGAAGAGACACTTCTAAAATAAGGAAGAACATTTCTAAAATCACAGAATGACAGAATCCTTAGGCTGGAATGGACCTCTGGAGATCATCCAGTCCAACCCCTCTGCCAAGGCAGGGTCACCTGGAGCAGGTAACGCAGGAACGCGTCCAGATGGGTTTTGAATGCCTTCAGAGAGGGAGACTCCACGACCTCCCTAGCCAGCCTGTTCCGGTGCTCTGCCACCCTCAGTTTATAGAAGTTCTACCTCGTCTTGAGGCCGAACTTCTTGTGTTTTTAGTTTATGGCCATTGGTCCTTGTCCTCTCGCTGGGTACCACTGGAAAGAGTCTGGCACCATCCTCTTGGCACCCGCCTTTGAGGTATTTACATGCATTAATGAGATTCCCCTCTCAGCCTTCTCTTCTCCAGACGAAACAGGCCCAGCAAACCTTTCTAACCCAGCCAAAGCCAGGGATGTCCGTCACACACTGCTGCGGGCTCGGAGGCCCGAGCCGGGTCCCGAGGCCGGACACCGCCACTGCCGCCGCGGCCGCTGAGCGGCGGCCACGCACCCGCCCCCTGCGGGAGCGGCGGGAGGCGCTGCCACACAACCCCCACCCCGGGCACTGACCCACGACACGGCCCCGCCACCTCCCGGCTCAGCCGCCTCCGGCCTGCCTGGGACCCCGACCGCCCCTCCAGGGGCAATAGCGGCATAAAGCCCCACAGCTGAGGGGCGCTTCCGCCCGCCGCCGTGTCCCGGTCGGAGGGGCAGAGGAGAGGGCGAGGCGCTCCCAGGGAGGTCTGACAGCGGTTCCGCCCTCCACGCCGCTCCCGCCCCGCGCGTAATCCCATCATTACCGCTGCTCGCGCCGCCACCGGGACCCGCAGCGGCCGCGCCAAGGGCACCGGGAACGGGCGGGCCGGGAGAGACCACTGGCTGCGCAAGGGCGGGGGAGGAGGGCCCTCCCCCCGGCGGGCTCACGGTGGTGCCGCCCGCTACCCTTCCGCCTGCTGCCCCTCCTCCCCGCCTCCCGCAAAATGGCGGCGAGCGCGGCGCGGGCCGAGGGTGGTTGAGGGCGGCAGGTATCGGCTCTTTCACAGCATCTCCCTCTTCCCCGTTGTTCTCCTCGTCTCGGACTGGAGTGGGCGCACGGCTCGCCCTCGTGACGTCGTCCCCCCCCCCCGGCGAGACTCGTCCCGTCAGGCCAGGCCCGGGCGCCGGGGCCCGGTGGGGCGCTGGAGGCCCGGAGCCCCTGGCCCGCCCCGTACTGTGCCCCTGGTCGGGCAGGCCCTTGGTTTGAGGGGTCGCGTTCCTGGATGTCCCATCTCTGGGTGTCCCCAACCACCCCCGTGGAGCTCTTGTTAACTTCACTCCTCCTAGGAATCCTGTCTTTTATTGTTCTTAATGTATATTATAAAAAGCAATCCCATCACTTTCTAATAACAGAAAACCTACAACGGTCGAATGTTAATATCTGAGACCTAATTGGTATCCAGCAGCTGTATTGAACAGTACTAACACCGTTAGCCTGCATATTTTCAGGAATATGTAAAACTAGATCTAAGTAAATGGACTTTTTCTTTGTGTTAGTCAATGAAACATTTTATCCCCCATTCAGATTAGTCCTTTTGGAAAGTAAACACTTGGAGAGGAAAATGACATCGATTATCAAGTTGACTACGCTCTCGGGGGTGCAGGAGGAATCTGCCCTTTGCTATCTGTTGCAAGTAGATGAGTTTCGTTTTCTTTTGGACTGTGGCTGGGATGAAAACTTTTCTATGGATATTATTGATTCTCTGAGGAAGTAAGTAGTTCAGTTCATACACTTTTTTTTTTAAATAGGTCTTGGCCTGTCTTGAAAGTTTTCAAAATTCCATGCAGTGGTATAATGTAGGGTGTTGCTAAATCCAAAATTAGTTTTTTGTTTTGTTTTATGTATGTTTTACCTGAAGGGAATCACACTGCTGAAACATTTCCCGCAATAACTTGGCATTTTTTCTTGTCGGTCCAGTGAGTTGTCTCTTAACTGTAATTCTCAAACTGTTCCATGTTTGTTTTGGCTTGGATGGTTTGTTGGGTTTTTATTGTCATAAATGTGACACAGTTTATGGGAGACTGACCTTGGTTCTCAACTAATTTAAAACAGTTAACTAAGTTTTAAATGGGAGAGGAAGCTTTTAGTGTATGTAGGCTGAATACAAGGCGGTTCAGCTCTTGCCTCCTGTTTCAAGTTGAGTAGACTGTCAGGAAAATGCCTTCTGTCAGTACATCAGCCCTACAAAGGGAAAAAACCCTACAAACCAAAACCTATCTAGACTTTAATATTGAACTTCTGCAGGTGTACAGCAAGGAGTTGTGCTGATTGCCAAGTTAGGACTGAAACAAGGAAATTCAGCAAAGAAACTAAGCTTTTTGATACTAGTTTTATAGAACTGGCACACTTGCAGTGTTTGGAATCTTTTAACTGAGGATTGTTAGGTGGTAAGGATAATTTTTAAAATTTTTCGAGTGTCTTATCTGAGAAGCAATTAGATAAAATTCTCTTTTTCATAACAGCCATCGAGAGGAATGTGTGTGCCCCACTTACTACGCAAGGGAACAAAAAGCTTTCAGACCAACTTGTATTTTCATTGGTGAAGTACATGTGTTTTATGCCCTTAAGTTTTTCAATTATGACACATAGAAAGGTTTTAGTCTGAGTTCTAATTTTATGCAACACTTTGCAAGAAAAAAAAATTTTTAAAAGTAGTAAAATCCCCCAAATGGATGTACTTTTCTTAAACATATTGTTTAAGAAAATACTTTTCTATATTTAAAGAAATATATTTTGATTTGATCTTTATCAGTTTAAGGATTATTGTGCCTATGGTCCTGTTACTTGGTTCTTTCTCATCAGAAGAAAAGTTGTAGTCTGTTTTTGGGTGTATAAACAATTTGTAGCACATCTGTACTGATAGTATTTTTGGTCCCTCAGTTACTTTCTGGTGCCCATATATATACTAAGGTCTTTTTCATCAGGAGTTTGATGTGAAATTTATGTCTTCCAGATCTTAAAGTTATGCTTTCTGAAATCACATGTGTTCTTAAGTATTTGAACATTAGGAAACACCTGTAACTTTTAATTATGATTTTTAGAACTGTCCTGAACCTTGAAGGGTTTAAGTTTGATTGTTTAGCATCCGGACTGTAAATGTATTTTCAAAATAGCTGTAACTGCAGATATACAAAACCATACAGAACTCCTTTCAATGGCTTGTGTTGGCCCTCTTTTTATAGGCATGTACACCAAGTTGATGCTGTTCTTCTTTCCCACCCTGACCCTCTACATCTTGGTGCACTTCCATATGCAGTTGGAAAAATGGGGTTGAATTGTGCCATTTATGCAACTATTCCTGTATATAAAATGGGACAGATGTTTATGTATGATCTCTACCAGGTATGTTTAAGTTGATACTTTCATACACAACATCTTTGATATGGTGGTGTTTTTGAATGCTCTGTACCTCTTTGTTTGTTTTAGTCTCGTCATAATACTGAAGATTTCACGCTCTTTACATTGGATGATGTAGATGCGGCCTTTGACAAGATACAACAGCTGAAGTTTTCTCAGATTGTGAACTTGAAAGGTAAAGTTGTCACCAAAGCGTTAAGAAATTACTGTTAGTGAAAGGCAACGAAGTAGTTAAGACTTAAAGTAACTTTTCTAAAGGGAGTGAGTTCTGAAATATTGTGTGGTTTGCAGTGCTCATTAGTCCCATGTCATTCTGTATCAATTGCCTCAGCAATTGTATCTAGAATTGGATAGAATATTCACTTAATGCGGGGGAGGTAATGCCAAAGAATATTTAGATGTTTGTTTCTCTTTTGTGTTTTTGTAACTTTTCTTGGAATTTACTCATGTCTATTAAAAGCATTTACTTACATCTAGTGGTAGATAGCTCAGAACTGTTCATAAGCAGTAACACAAGGGAACACTTTCTAGAGCAGGTTGCATAATGAAATAACAGCACGTAATGGGGATTTAATGGGGAGATCTTCACTGACTCAGGTCATACTCAATATAGCTTATTGCTGGGACCTGTGGCAACCAGACAATCAGCAGCTTTCCACTTGTGTTGAATGTAAAGATCAAAATGAAATAAAAGCTCTCTTCTTGAACAGTCACATACAAGCTGACCACCAGCAGTTTGTCTCTGAAGTATTTCACAGGTTCATGAATAGTGCTGCCAAAATACTTACCTTCTTATTTGGAAAGTAGAAATAGGATGTTATCCTTGAGAGATTGTAGGCCCCTTTTCGGGATAGCTTTGCTACAACTATGTTTGTGATGGCGATTTTTACATCTAAAGAGTTATTTTAGTGTACAACTTTTTTAAAACGACCAACTTCTTTTATATTTAATGGAGGTGATTTGAAAAGACTCGATGGAGTCATTTAAGAAGATAATAAATGTTTAATTATTAATTATTACTGTTCACTTCATGCCACAGTCAGTGAGTAATGGTTATGGGTGGTCTCATTTTAATCTGACAAAGACACAGGTTGGTATCAGTGACAGGAAGCAACAGTGAATTTAAAAAAATGCATCAGGTGCTGAAAAGTTCTGTCATCCCTGACTGCAGCACATGAACACCTTTCCCGCTATGGTTTGACTTGTGTGTTTGTCATTCTGGAAAGCTTCCAGATTGTGTAATTTATATAAGTTTTTCTAAGCACCTCAAAAGTGAACGATACAGTAAACATTTAGAGTTGCCCCAGAGAGGGTCCTGGCTTTCATCAATGTGCTTGCTTTCTTTTGATATGTTTTTTATATAATTTACTGTTGTTTACGTCTATAGTTACAGCAGCTGTGCGGTGCCTCTGAGTATCAGTGGAAGGTGAAAGGAAGAAGTGATCTTTGCTTTAGTTTCTACATTTTGGAGGAAATATAAAAGTGAATTGCAAAGTATTTTGATGTTACTGGTTAGATGGGAAGGACAGATATTACTGCTTTTTCATACTTCATTTGACTTTTCTCAGTAGTAATTTAGGCATTCAGTTGTTTAAAGTTACTATCTCTTGTTCAGGGTAATGGATTTTAATATGTGTAATCTACCTAAAATACTGAAAACCTTTGTAGGCAAAGGACATGGTTTGTCAATCACGCCATTGCCAGCTGGTCACATGATAGGAGGCACAATTTGGAAGATTGTCAAGGATGGGGAGGAAGAAATTGTTTATGCCGTTGATTTCAACCACAAGAGGGAGATGTAAGTTCAACATAGCAATGTATAGTTCTCAGTTGTCTTAGGTGTGTATCATTTAGTGGGTGATAAAGAGGTGTGGAAGCAGAAGTGCATTTCCAGTTCTAATAAGACTACTAATTTCATTTGCATCTAGGTTAATCAGTTTAAACCAAGCATTAGCTCTGGGTTTCTTTATTCCATTAATTTTTATTTATTTGTAAATTTGAAGCAGGAAGCATTCAGCAGCTGAGTAGTTTGATTTCTGTACATGCAGATATCTGGAAGCTAGCTGTCTTATTTTTTCTCTTAAAATAGAAATGCAAAAAAGTGAGATTTTGCATTTTTTCCACAGCCATCTGAATGGATGTTCCTTGGAAATGTTGAGCAGGCCTTCATTGCTTATTACAGATTCATTTAATGCTACTTATGTACAACCCAGAAGGAAGCAAAGGGATGAACAGCTGCTGAGTATGTATTGTTTGGGTTTCAAAAATATCACTAATGTGGTTTATTAGTCACTATAAATAATTTTTTATGAGAAATTCATGAGCATTTAAACTTAAGAACCCTTATTAAAAGGGTTTTGAATTACTCTTTCCTGATGGTACTGATCCTGTGAGTTAGATGTTTTCCTAGCAGTGAACCGTATTTGAAAACAGTGTATTTTACCCAGTATCTGTAAGTCTCTTCAGAGATTTTTAAATTACCTTCCTCAGCACTTTCTTTTTTAAAACTTCGTTTTACTTTTGTTTTTTATTAAAAAAAAGACAAAAGAAAGAAGTGCCAAGGCAGGGAGATCTTCAGAGCTACTGAGGAAACTCCAGCTCCCTTTAATTTTGGTGGAAGCGTGGATTTGGATCTCCTTTGAAGTTTCATTTGTTTCTGTGTTCAGTATGCTTTTGAATATGATTGCTAGTGTGATATAACAAACAAGAAACCCCCAAGCCACACTACAAACCTGACTTCTGTTCAAAGTATAAGTTTTGTTTTGTTTTTAATTCTTCTTAGCTAATGTTTTGGAGACATTACGAGGTGATGGAAATGTATTAATAGCAGTGGATACAGCAGGCAGAGTTCTGGAACTTGCTCAGCTTCTTGATCAGATCTGGAGAACAAAAGATGCAGGATTAGGAGTCTACTCTCTCGCACTTTTGAATAACGTCAGCTACAATGTAGTGGAGTTCTCTAAATCACAGGTTTGTTTTGATTTTAAAGTCCAATTATGAAGAGTAATGGAACATTTATGCAAAAGCATTTCTTTTTAATGGTAAAAAATGGCAAAATACTGGGAGAGTGTCCTTATCCTGTAGTGCATGTTTGTGTCAGCTCTTTTGATCAAGTAACACAGGGTCCAGTTGTGACAGTGGGCATGTTTCTTGACACTGATTTCTGTTTGTATGATAAGACTTGTTCGCATAATTTATAGTTGATAAAAAGGAGAACTTAAAGTACCTGTTTCAGTGTTGGTTATGCTTAACATTATTTCTACACTTGCTGAGAAATACTGAAGTAATCATGAGCATATTGCATCCTATACTTCCTATCAGGCTTGTACTCTTGAAGAACTTGTATTCATATAGGTAACTTTCTCTTATACATATTTTAGGTTGAATGGATGAGTGACAAGTTGATGAGGTGCTTTGAAGACAAGAGAAACAACCCTTTTCAGTTCCGCCATCTCTCTTTATGTCACAGTCTGTCTGATCTGGCTCGAGTGCCTAGTCCAAAAGTTGTTCTTGCCAGTCAGCCTGACTTGGAGTGTGGGTTTTCTAGAGATCTTTTCATTCAATGGTGCCAGGACTCCAAAAACTCTATAATTTTAACTTATCGCACTACACCTGGAACATTAGCACGATTCCTGATTGATAATCCTTCTGAAAAAGTTATAGATATTGAGGTAAGAGTTGTTTTTGTAGTTCCAAGTTTTTATTGTGGGCCGTTTGGGGTCATATGGGCAAAACTGAACATCGTTTCCTTTTTGATCTTCTGAAAATTCTTCTAGTGGTAGAGAGAAACTTGATATCAGTGTATGGCATATTTATTAAATTGTGGATAAATTTACATAAAAATAGGTCTCCTAGAGAGAACTGCAAAATACTTTTTAATGGTGTGGCAAAATTAATATTCCGTAGACCTGAGCATGAAGTTCCTTTTAAATATTTATTTTTAGACAATGCTTACCTTCATGTTTTTATTATAATAGAAAAAGGTCTGCTTGCAGTTGCGATACAGATCGCCACATATGATGGGTTAGTCTGGAAAATACTCCAGGTTTGGGTGAGGGGAGAATCAAGTCAAATTAGTATAAAATATGCCACCAGGATTAGAAAGATAAGCAAATGCTGGAAATTAGGAGACAATGAATTGCTATTCATGCTTTCAAATTGTTTTCAATAATCTGTACACCTGTGTCTACTTCTTTCTGGTACACACTGTTAATTTATGGAAGTCCCCTGTGATTGCAGTGATTATTTCAATACTAATGATGCAACTTTATTTTAGTTTTAGATTGGATTGAGAGCATTGAATTACAGTATTAGATTATGACTAGGATTCCATTTATTCGAAGTGACCTGTACTCAGAAAACAAGAAACAAAATCTACCACTGTTTTGCCAGCTAGCATGACTTTACTAGGTTCTTCTGGGTTGATGTTAATGATACAAAAACCAAAACCACTGCTCGTCTGAGAGTATTTGCCTTCACTTATTGGAGAGATATTTCCTGAAGACATTTTCATAAATTTTTGGAAAGCTTAATTGATTTTAATATTTTTAGAGATGCTTTCCTTTTAAAGTAGACTAAACTAATTGACACTATCATGATGCCATGCCAAGGTGCCACATGTTTGCCATAGTCTTGTCTTGTCTGTCATGTGCAATTTATACTTGCCCTTGATACCTAAGTACAAATATTCTTATCCGCAGCATGTAGGAGAAGTATTAAAGTTGTGTCAGCTACTCACAACAACATTAATTTTAATTCTATCTGCAGTTGAGAAAACGTGTCAAGTTGGAAGGAAAAGAACTTGAAGAATACATAGAAAAGGAGAAACTAAAGAAAGAAGCAGCAAAGAAGTTAGAGCAGTCTAAAGAGTAAGTGTTTGCTCATTCTGCTGTTACGGTCAGAGTTGAGATTATTTTGCTCCTTCAACTCTACAGAGATAAATGAAAATTATAGTTTCAGTAGACTTGTCTGAGGGCGCTGAGGAATCGTGAGTGGTTGTCTTTAATCTGTTGTTCTGGTAGACCCAGTTTCATCTGCCATTTGACTGTGAGCTCTTTCTCATAAACTGCCCTTTGCCTTGGTCAGTGTTATGACAACTGTTATTTTCAGGTCAGTGTGTTTATGTAATATGAAACTTGAAGAAAAAAAGAAGTGCTAGGGTTTTTTGGAATGTCATTTCAGGGCAGATATCGATTCCAGTGATGAGAGCGATGCTGAAGAGGATATTGATCAGCCAACTTTACATAAGACCAAACATGATTTGATGATGAAAGGTGAAGGTAGCCGGAAAGGAAGCTTCTTCAAACAGGCCAAAAAATCTTACCCAATGTTTCCAGCTCCTGAAGAAAGAATTAAATGGGACGAATATGGTGAAATTATCAAGTATGTGGTGGTAATGTATACTAATGTAGTATCTCTGGAATAATCAAAAACTAGAAGGAATTAAAATCACCGTTTTGTCTCTTTTGCAGCATTGTTGTATGCTCTTCAAACTGCTAAGTCTTACAGGAAGCTTATGATAGAATTGAAGCTGCAGAGTGCTGGTCCTTGACCTGTGTTCACACCTTTTAGGATGTATTTTCAGTCCAGGCTTTTTTTTTTTTTAATCGTATGAGATAGAAGATTTAAAATTCTTTTAGCCTGACTTTTTTCTACTTTAAATTACACTTAGTGTTAAATTTGTGAGGTGAAAAAACACTGTTCATCCTAACAAAATCTAGTGGTATTTGTCATCTTTGCATAAGGAATACTTGCTAGAAATCCTTGATTTGCTAGTATTTCCTAAGTTATTCAAGTTCTTTTTTAAGATAAGAAGGTCATATTTTCCAAATCAGCTCTGTTCAAGTGTGCAAATACTGAAAGCAGGTGTAGTAAAATTGTTCGCAATAACAGTTACAAAAAAATCTTGTAGTAATAGTCAGCACTGTTTGTTTTTATATTAGGTAGTGCTTTGGTTTTACTCTAAAAAGCAAAATGTCTTTCATTCTTTAGACCTGAGGATTTTCTAGTTCCAGAACTTCAAGCAACAGAAGAAGAAAAAAGCAAATTAGAGTCTGGTTTGACAAATGGAGAGGAGCCTATGGACCAGGATTTATCAGATGTTCCTACCAAATGTATTTCTGCAACAGAATCCATGGAAATTAAGTGAGTGACTTAGTTCTTGTCAGTTCTGCTTGAACAGTGGCATGGGTACAGTGCAAATTGGGTAAAGGGCTAGCTTGGATTTAAGAAAGTGGGAAAGGACTTGATTTTTGTTTATTTTTTTCCCCAAGCTAAGCTGTATTTTACTAGTCTTGCTGGTTCCCCTTTACTTTACTAGTCTTACAGTTCCCCACTCTTAAGAAATTTAGTTTGTTCCTTGTTTTATGGAGACAACTGAAAGAAGTAGAAGAAGTTATACAATAGTATGTTAGCATAGACACTTAAATATGTTTTGTTAAAAGGATAATGTATTCAAATATGCTTATTTCATGGATAACTTGTTTTTTTGATAACTATGTCAGTGAATTTTGTGAATGTATAGTCTTAAATACACACATGCTAATATTTGATAACTGTATTTTACAAATCCATAATATACCTTGTACTGACAGCTTTTGTTGATGTAGAATAATTAAAAAATATCTTAATTGTATTTTGGAGCACCAAGATGTTTAATCTCTTAAACCAAAACGTATTATTTTTGGATTTTTAATTCAAACTAGAGCCAGAGTTACATACATTGACTATGAAGGACGTTCAGATGGGGACTCAATTAAAAAAATTATTAACCAAATGAAACCAAGACAACTGGTTATTGTCCATGGACCACCTGAGGCCAGTCAGGACCTTGCAGAATGTTGCAGAGCTTTTGGTGGAAAAGATATTAAAGTTTACATGCCCAAACTTCATGAAACTGTAGATGCTACGAGTGAAACTCACATTTACCAGGTAAGGTACTGGAATTTTTTAGTTGTGTAAGTGCTGTGAACTGTAGGAGAGCTGTATGGTCAGAATGTAATTTGCCCTCTGCTCTTTGGAAGAGAAGAGGTGGTACTACCTGTGTATACAATTAGTTTTGTGTGATCAAAGCATTAGTAGTGTTTTTCTGTCTTCTAGATAAGCATTCTCCTGATGCTTACTAGTCATAAGTATTTGAAAGCTTGAATGTGAGATCAGTGTGTTTTTGCATGTAGTGCAAAAGGCAATGTTCATGTCCACGGGGACATCAGTTTGCTTTATTAAAGTATTTATAAATTTATAATGCCTATATTTAGAATACCATTGTATACTAGCTGCAATTCAGAATTCTCTTTGGAATCTGAAATGGAACCTTAAAGAGCTATAACAAAAAAATTCTTCATACTTAAAATAGTACCTAAGATTGAACATGTAAAGTTAGGAGCAAGTTAATGATGAAAACGAGTAAGACAACCATACCCCCCAAAAACTTAATGTGATGGTTCTTAGAAAGTGACGTGATGATGATGTATTGCTCTGTGTTAGCCATAAAAATTAAATACAATATATTAAGTTCTAAATAAGAAAGCTGGAATAACTTTTGTGAATTATGTGAAAATTGTGTATGGTCCCAATTAAATTTTTTAAGTTGTTTAGAGGGAAGTCTCTCACAAGCACTTTTGCAGTAGTCATTTATTCCCTTGTTCTTTTAAAGTTAGTAGAAGAACATTGGTAGAGTTCTTGAAAGAGGTACTTCTGTTTCTTTCCAGAGAAAAATGTGTTACCTTCTAGGAAGTGGAAAGTTCCACTTATTAAAAATCATCTGGTTATGACAGCCTTAAAACAGTGTGTTTTCTGCATTTGGTTGTTGGGGTTTTTTTTTGTTTGTTTTTTAAAGCTATAATAATTACTAGTGTGTAAGAAATGACCCAGGAGAAGTGCAGTGGCAATGTTGAATTTGAAAATAATAGATGTGAGTGCAGCATCAGTGTCACAGTGTCATTTGAGTGGGCTGTGCTGTAGATGGGTAGGTCATTGGTGGTTGTGTCTTTCACACAGTTGCAGCCTTGATTGCACTGTGGGAATCATGGACCTTCTAATGTGCATAACAATCTCTAAGAGTAGAGCTTTATTTAAGGGATTAAAGTCCTAGAGTCCACCAGAGGAATCAGGGTAAGGGCACTTACAAGTCTCATATTTGCAGCATCTTTTCTTACAATAAAGTATGAATTATAATTTTTTTGGAGGGTTGATATTTGGAACTATTCATCAATAACCTAAATGTATCTATAGAAACTTTCTCTGAATTTGCTAAGACCAACTGAGGGACAACTTGGCTGGGCAAAAGGTTCCTGGTTTTTAAAAGGAAATGATTGCTCCTGCTGTAAATTTAACTCAGGTTTGCAGTTCTATAGGTTCTTTTTTTATTTTAGCCAAGATGAGAAAGGTGTTGATCTCTGCAGCTTTAGAAGTTGAGTAGTGATATGAGTGTTACACATATTAAATTTTAAAGTGTCTTGCCTCGGTGCTACCAGTTCCCTCCTTTCTCTCCACGAGAGTGCATGAATCAAACCCATTGGAGAGACAGTGAAGAGAAACTTGCTAATCTTTAAAGCTTGAAGTAAGAACTCTGTATTTTCCGTGAAACTAATAGTACTTTTATTTTTGTGCAACCCAGGTCAGGTTGAAAGATTCTCTTGTCAGCTCTCTTCAGTTCTGTAAAGCCAAGGATGCCGAGCTGGCTTGGATAGATGGTGTTCTGGACATGAGGGTTTCAAAAGTGGATACTGGAGTTATTCTGGAAGAGGGAGAGTTGAGGGAAGATGAAGACTTAGAGATGCAAGTGGATGTGCCTTCTTCAGACTCGAGTGTGATTGCACAACAGAAGGCCATGAAAAGTCTCTTTGGTGATGATGACAAGGAGATATGTGAGGAGAGCGAGATCATTCCTACTTTGGAACCTCTGCCACCTCATGAGGTACAGAAATGATGCTGATCAGGATTTCTTCTATGAAGACCTCTGTATTCATTTGTCTTTTTCTAGTGCTTAGAGGTTGATAATGTGATCTTACTGAAATTATAGCCTAACTGAAACTGGGTTTTCATGTTTGGGTTTCTCTTTGTTAAACCTGGTGCTGTTCTTTGTTCAGCTTTTGTGCTTTTCAGTGAGGATGATCTTTTGCATCCATTAACAGTGTCTAGCATGCAGTATCATATGTTTATGAAGGTAAGATTTTAATTAGTGTGTCATAATTAGTACTTGCAGATATAGAAATTAGTAGGGGTTAGTTACTTTTGGATTTTATTATGCTTTGTTAATGCTGTGGAAAATACTTCGTATACTTGAGATACAGATCTTTGACATTCATACGTCTGCTTCTATAGTGATTTGAGAGTAATGATTTGAGAGTTCATTGCATTTATCTTTTCTATAAATTTACCTTTACTCCTAAAATACTTTGCATTTTAGGAGATATTATTTTATCTTTCTATTGGATGATTCCAGTACCTTTTAATCCTAGAGTTGTTTTTTAAGATTCTCTTTTTCACAGTCCTGAATGTAGTCTGTTCTGGGAGCTAGAGAACTATGGAGACAACTCTGAAGTCTGTTCAGGTTCATGACAACCATCATAGCACCCTGTACTGATCAGCAGTACAGCTCACTGCAGCTTGGTCCCTGACATAGCATGGCTTGAAAGAGGGATCTTCATTGTCAGCTTTCCATTTGTCTTCAATATGTGAGCAAAGAAAAAACTTTCACTTTTCCTGATGGGTAACTTCTAAGGCCTTTCAATCCTGCAGATGTATTGCTGCAGGTGAACAGAAATAGAGCTAATCTTCTAATTTAGAGTCCTTTAGTCAAGGCCATACTGCTGCCTATGCAATAATGAGATATTTGGAAAAATGTATGGTGTTAAATAGAAGTAGTAAAATTGTGTGTGTTATTTTGAAGGTTCTTGGACATCAGTCTGTGTTTATGAATGAGCCGAGACTGTCTGACTTCAAGCAGGTTCTCTTGCGAGAAGGTATACAAGCTGAATTTGTAGGAGGAGTGCTTGTGTGCAACAACCTGGTGGCTGTCCGCAGGGTAGGTCTTCTGTGTCTTAATCTCTCTGGCAAATATTATAATATATATTATTTTTGTAATAAATTAAAATATGTTTTTAATAATAAGTTCCTCATTAGTGTAAAGATAATAAATTGCAACATGTCTGTCATTTCAGACTGAAACTGGGCGCATTGGATTGGAAGGCTGCCTCTGCCAGGACTTCTATAGGATAAGAGACCTTTTATATGAGCAATACGCTATTGTCTAAGGAAAGTGCTGCAACAGTGTTTTCACTTGAACTTTTACAGACAATGGAGTTTTCTCCCAGTTCTGACTTTTTGTAGTTTTCTAATTTATACAGGGAAATCTAATTCATAAAGAAAAATTAGCTGCCATGAACATGTAAGTAACTGCTATTGTTGTTCATAAATCTATTGGTACATTCCATGTAGTTGACTCTTAAATTGTTACAACTTGGCATCTCCCACATAACTCTCACATTATAAATGAGTCTATGAACACTTCTCAGGAAAGGTTCAATTTGTGAGGGCATGTTTTGGTTTCACAGATTTCCTGCCAAAGAGTACAAAACATGTAAAAGTCATTTTTTTGTTCTAAAATAGATGGGATAAAGAACTTTGGTTTCTTTGGTTTTGTTCGTTTTGGTTTCTGTGTGGTTGTTTTTGGTTTCGGTTGTTTCGGGGTTTTTTTAGTAAGTTTGATTTGGGGAACAGTCTCAAATATTTTCCTCTTTTGTTTTTAATTTGAGGTTAGTTGAAGTACATTATTAACAGCACACTTAAAGCTAGGCTACATAAAGTTTCCCCAGTGTCAATCTGGCTGCATCTTAATGCTGTATCTGTTCCATCTTACTGATTTGTTCTGAAACAGCATTTCATATTCTGTATGAAAGTATTAATCTGCAGGATAAAAAAATTACTTGGGCAATTACTCTAAGAAGATTGGATGATATTTTCAGGCAGTTTAAAATGCAGTAATGGTGCCTCAGAGTAACTTCTGCACAAACTTCCAGAATTTATAACCCCTAGCTATTGCAAAATTATGCCAATTGTAAAACCTTTTCCAAGTTCTGATTTTAATACTTTTCAAAGTCTAAAGCCTTTATCCATGGGCTGCTATTTGTTCAGAGTCCCATGACCCAAGTTCAGGAAGATCTTTTTTCTTGAAATCTGAGTTCATGTGATGTATGTAATGATTTTGTGCCATGCTCTGTTCTAGTAGACAGTGAGACTTATTGTAGCTGCTGATGCTAGGAATTGACCTTACTTTCTAGGTGAGGATAAGCACAGTTTTGAGTTCTTTAATTTCTCAGAAATTAACTTATGAAAACAAATGGCCTCTTGAGTTTATTTAATCCTTTTCTTCCCTGTCCATGTGTGAAACACCAGCTTTGACAGTGGAGGGTTGTTTGCTTTTTTACATAAAACAATGATGTAATATATGCTCTTTGTTTGTATGCTTAAATAAAACCTTTGGAAAAGTGGCAAAAAATAGCCCTGTGGGCCATCAATGGAAAGCTAATTTACTTTGCAATTCATTCTCAACAAAAATTTCTATCTGATCTACAGACTATTCTGTTTAAAATAGCAGCTTAAAAGTGAAGACTGTGTTAAACATCTGGTAGAACTATATACTAGAAATGTAAAAAACTTGAAAAAGTAGTGCTGAGTGAGAATGTATTTTCTTACACAAGGAAAAATCTAAGGATAACTAAATGGCTCAGTGTTCTGGAGTTTTTTCTGAACAGTCTAGAAAAATGTGTATTTCCCTTATATTGGCAACCAGAACTTCATAGAAATGCTCTAGTTTTGTAGCAATGCTATGTAAATCTGTATGATGCTGAGCACTTGTTGCTGAATACTATTGTATTACTATTGCTGCTGATACTAGTGAACTTTTATAAAGTGAATTACTTTGTACAGAATCATATTGGCCTTAGGACTTTTACCTTGAGGGCTTAGGATGGGATTACATACACCTGCATGGAATATACTAATAAAGAAAGAACCCCTTAGGAAGTCAAAAATAGTGCTGTTTTTAAGAAAAATATAAAGACTAAACAATGTGATCATAAACCTTTCTATCAGTTTTATTTGTTTTTCTAACCTACTGATACAAATCCAGCTAAGATCAACAAAATTTTAGTGTTATCAGTAACTAAATTCTAGAGTGTGCCAACAGAGAACCCCAAATTAGTGCCATCCCTAAGGAAAAGACTCAAGTATAAGCAAAACAGCTGACTTCTTATTTTAGTCTATTCAGCATAAGGGTGGCTGAAGTGTGAAGTCAGACCTAGAAAGCTGACACGCAAGGTGACAGTAGTCAGCTGAGTGCTGGGACTGGAGTTCTGGACATCTGTATCACAGGCTGTACTGGTGCTGTGGGGCAGGTGTGCTCCTCAGCTGGGCATTCAGTACTTGTAAACAGTGTGCATCTGAAGCCAATGCCCATTAATTTTGTCTATTATGCTGTCAGTTCCCTGATACGTTCGTAACTATGATTTGCTTTAGACAGTAGTTTAACTTCTCTATAATTTTTGGAGTTACAAGTCAGGTTCTTGTTTGTATTTGAACTAAAAGATTAATTTCCCTTTACCATCACAAAGTGTCAGTGCTGCCATGATCCGTAGGTTGTATTTTCTGACTTCTACACTTTCTTCATTAGCAGTAAAAATGTGACAAGGGGTACTGTTTCTTATTTGCTAATCTGTTGCTCTTAAGGGTAAGAACATTAACTTCAAATCTAGTTTTGGTGTTCACCAGTTAAAAATATTTCCTTACAAGGCTCCTGGGCAGTTCAGATGCCTCAGAGAAGAAGAGCCAAGGGTGTATGGAGACACAGGAAAGGCCGAAACTTGCCTTCTTCCATCTCCAATGCCTGTAGTACTTGTGGGTAAATCCTAGCTTTTGTAGTCTCTTCTTCCTGTATCTATATAGTAGAATGAGAAGACATGTTTTAAAAGATTAAGGGAATACACAAGCAAAACTCATGATAAAAAAATAATTCTAGCATTAATTATTATGCTATTATCCTATTATCAAAACACAGCTTAACTCATAACCTTGAGTTAAATAACATTGTTTGTAACAGTTTCATTTTTAATCATTTTACTTTGACAATATGAAGTGAAGTGAAGCTAAAAATCTTCTCCATCCTTCAACAATATTTAGACTTAACCAGATCCACTTCTTACAATATGCTGTTAATTGAAAGGTATGATGCCCAGCATTCTGTCAGAGTAACAGTCTTGTGACAGCATTTGAGATCTACTTGCTGCTACAACTTGCTTGGAAATGTAAGGATTTACCCATATCTCTACTAGCTTTTAATTGGAGTCAAATGCTATTCATAAGGAATTAACAAGCAGAGACACCTTCCCTCTCCACCCTCCAATCTAAATAATTTTTATCGATGGTTGTACCCTAAACCACTTGTTTTGTACAGAATCAAGATTTCTTTGATAAGGCATGACATATATTAATACTGCAGGTCGGAAAGGAGAGTGTATTGCCTAGGGTAAGCACTTAAACTTGGTTCTGGCTAGGACAGGGTTAATTTTTTGCAGCAGTCAGGAGGGGCATGACCAGGATCCAGAGGTTGTTCTATGCCACCTCAGGTCATTTTCCAAGAATGGGGAAGGGGTCCCTTCCTGGTAGGGTATTGTTGGGCTCCGTTTGGTGTAGTGGTGAGCATTCGCATGGCAATCACTCGCTTCCCTTGTACACTTTTGTTATTAATGTTGTTGCTGTAACTCTTCATTTTCTTATTTCATTGCTGTTTCTGGTAAATTATTCTTATCTTAACCCATGATCTTCACTTTTTGTGACTCCAGTTCTTCTCTTTGGCCCCAATAGGGGAGGGAGAGGGGAAGGAAGGAGCAAACAAGTGGCGCATGGTTTGGAGTGTTTTGGTGGGAACACTAAATGGGAGAATACCATTCCTAAACCACGACTAAAATTTTTTTGTTTTTGTCAAAAGTAATCTTATTGTAAGAATCTGAATGTTGCATGATATTCTGTTTCATGGCTTTTAGAGACGTTTTCATAGTTTTGAAAAGGAAGTGCTGGGGAAGTTGATCTCACTGTCAAATCTGATAAAGAAATGTATCTAGTAAACAATTTTACCTCTTGGTCTGAAAAGTGTGTAGGAAACCAATGATGGTTCAAAATGGGATCATGAAACTAGATCAAAAGAATCTATAAAAATGCCTGTTGACATTTATTTTTAAAAATATTTTAAACAGTGTTATGTTCTCTTGAGACTCTTTTTGATTGGATAAGAGATAAAATACAAAGATGAAAATTTCCTAGGATCATAGAATGGTTTGGTTTGGAAGGGGCCTTAAAGGTCATCTTGTTTCAGCCCTGTCACGGGCAGGGACACCTTCCACTAGACCAAGTTGCTCAAAGCCTTTCCAACCTGGCCTTGAGCACTTCCAGAGATGAACCATCCACTACTTCTCTGGGCAACCTGTGCCGGTATGTCACCCCCACTCACAGTGGAGAATTTCTTCTAGTACCTAATCTAAACCTATTCTCTTTCAGTTTAAAGCCATTCCCTCTTGTCCTTTCACTTCCCACCCTTGTAAAAAGTTGCTCTCCAGCTCTCCTGTAGGACCCCTTTAAGTACTGGAAGGTGCTCTAAGATTTCCCCAGAGGTTTCTCTTTTCCCGTCTAGACCACCTGAACTCTCTCAGCCTATCTTCATGGGAGAGGTGCTCCAGCCCCCTGATCATCTTTGTGGCCCTCCTCTGCAGTTGCTCCACCAGGTCCATCTCCTTCCTGTGCTGGGGACCCCAGAGCTGGATGCAGGGTTTCAGGTGGGATCTCATCAGAGTGGAGTAGAGGGCAGCATCCCCTCCCTTACTCTGCTGCCCACGCTGCTTTCTTTGCAGTCCAGGATACAATTGGCTCTCTGGACTGCAGGAGCACATCACCAGATCATGTCCATCCTGCATCACCAGCATTTATTTTGGGAGTCTTGTTGGCATGGCTTGTTTCCTGCAAGTACAGACCAGGGTGGTTAGCCAAAGTCGAAGTGAGCAGTAATCATCTTTTTAAGAGTACTTCTTTTATTTCTAGTGAAGTTGAAAGTTTCCATTATAACACAAGCTTTTGTAGAAACTCATTTCCGTGAAGGGTACTGGAAGGACAAATATTTCACTGAGTGATTTGGATGATCTAAAATGGCGTGATAAGCAGTATATGTTGTGAACTGTTAAAATACATCGCACTGCTTGACCAATATTAATCAAGGGATGAAAGAACATGTTTCAGATCAACTACATTAATTACATTAATAAAATTCTTAATTCTGTGCTATAAAGGATGTCTTAGTGTTTTCTGGCAGAGGAACTCTAAGGAGTGGTTGCTGTTCTGTGGTGAGGGAACTCATCCTTCCTTTCAGCTCAATAACACTTCCTCACAGTGGTAGAGGAGGAATAGAGTTAAAAGTGTGTGGGAAAACAAGATTGTTTCATGCAGTGACCTTCAAATTTTACTGTCTTTGATAGGTTATGTATTACCACTGTGATAAAAAGTAAAAAATCTAAAAAATAACCTCACTCCTGCATTATTTAGTAGAACTTCCAGTAAGCCCTGTAGCTGTTTTCCTGGAAGAGAAGGATCCATACAAGCTCTAAAGGTTAGAAGAAGCAAGTTTGCTGTATGTGCTTTAAGCAGTAAAAACCTGCCTGTTGTTGCATAATCCTCTTAGGTGATGCAAGCTGGATCTGTGATTCAACAGCTGAATGATAACGAGCTAAACATCTGCCAAAAAGTGTAGTTTGTAACTGCAATCTGGCAGTCACCAATTTTGGTAATGAGAAGATACATTATTTCAGTTGTGCAGGCTTTTCTTAAATATTTTTCATTTTCAGTGCAGCTTTTTGGAAGTGATGAAAACTTCTCTAGAAGTTCTTCTCTAAATACTTTTGACAAATGATTCTAAAGACATCTGCAATGATGGTCATTTCAGTTAAAAAATAATACAGCCCAAACCACAAGCTTTCTGTTGAACTTGGCCCAAGGCTGATACCAGTGTTTGTAAAACTGACTCTGGAAAATTACGTGGGAAACCAATGGAGAGAATTCATCATGTTGTGTAGTAGTGGCTACTATGCCCTTGCTGGTATTTAAGATGTTGAAAATAAAGCATAACATTTAATGTCAATAACATTGATAGTGTCAGAACTTTTGCAAGTAAATAAAAATTCCGTCTTCAAAATGTTGAAGGTTTTTATTTTCAGATGTAACCAAAATTATTTTTTCCTTTGTTTGTGGCTAATTAGTTTATAGGAATATATAGGTGTGAAGAATGAACTCCTAACAACACAGTTGTTAAGCAACAGCTCTTGAAGTGATCGATTTCTCAAGTGCTGGTTTCACCGATACTGTCTTAAAGTTGTCACTTCACTCAGTTACCTTGTCTGAAAGAAGTCTTGTTTAGTTGTCTCACCAGTTCTGAACCATGTTGTGAAACAGTAATTTACTCAACTGCTTTACAGCTCTGTAAATCATAACAAGAACTCTAATTTGGAGTGAGGCAGTTTGGATCACTGAGTTCTAGCAAAGAAAAAAGATTATTAATAGTCTAGAGGTCGAAAGTTAACCTTTTATTGGGTTTTAAGGTTGTAGTTTTATGTAATATCGTTGCAGTTAATCTAATCTGAAAAACTGCTCCCTCTCCAGCTCTTTATATTTTTGTAGAAAGAGCAAAAATGTGACTGACCACACAGGTATCATACTTTATTTTCCAATATAGCTTATGTTACAGTAGTTGTTTCAAAGTGTGAAACAGTCAGTCCATCTGTGTAAGTTTTATAGTGTGCTCATCTCAGCTGTTATTACTTAAGTTTCTCAGAAATAAATCTGAAGCAGGTAGGTAATAATGTCAATCAGCAGTAACACTCAAATTTTGTAGTAAAATGTACAAGAGGATTTTGAAAGTTCATTGAAAGGAAAAAATGTGATGTAGTTGGAACTTATTCATCGCTGAAAGTTAGTAGGACTGTCAGCCATTTAATTTCTATATCTGCCTAGGACACAGTGATAGGAACAGTCTTCTAAGGAATGTTTTCTGATGCCACTGCAATGAATTGGTCAAATAAAAAAAATATGGTCAGAAAAAAAAAAAAAAGGTTACCCACATTTACCTATCTAGCCTGTTGCATACACTTCGTGATGTGAACCTGAATGGTGTGGATTACATATCAAAAAGTGTGAGATTGGATGTGATAACATTGCCCGTCATTTTGTAATTTTACCACATGTCTGGGGCAACAGGTACAGCGTATTGTCCTAGGTTACCATGTAAGATGTGCCCAAAAGTATGTATTCTACCACCATCTTCATAAGCTATTAAAACCGGTGGGACAGTGTTCCCCCATCTCCTTCATGACTCATCCCTGATAAACTCACCATTATATCTTCCATTAATGGGCCAGCTGTTGACACGAGGTGGGGCAGAGTTCTTTATCTCTGCCATGACCCATCCTCCCTCCAGGGGGATATCTTCTGTTAATGGGCCATCCAGTCTCACCACATGACTGATACAATTACATCATGCCATTGTGAGATGTTCTGCCCGGAGGGAGGAACCAAGCATTCCATCCTGGATATAAGCTAAGGTTTGGAACACCACAAGCAGCCTCTTCCACTGGATTCACAGAGGACAAGAGCTACACAACCACCACTGGACTTTCTGAGAAGGACCACACCTTTTTTTCTACAAGATCACCACTTCAACAGAAGTGCTTGAAAGACAACTGCAGCTATCACCTAACCGGACTGCTACCACCACCCTGCCTGGCAGGGTGTCAGGACGTACCCTGACTCTGTCAGGTTAAACCGGTGTTTTCTGTATTATTGCTTTGTTTTTTATATTTATTAGTATAAGAACTGTTATTCCTATTTCTCATATCTGTGCCTGAAAGCCCCTCAATTTCAAATTCATAATAATTGCGGCAGGAGGGGGGTTGCATTTCCCATTCCAAGGGGGGCTCCTGCCTTCCTTTGGTAGACACCTGTCTTTTAAACTGGGACATGTATCCAAGTAATTATTTCTGTTAGAACAATATTATTGTATATTCGGTTGTTTTCGGAGAACTTGTTTAACTTTCATGGAGCAAAAACCCCTGAACATGATGTAATCAATACTTCATAAATTATTGGCAGGTGCTCTGCAAGACATAGTAATGAACTGCTCTGAAAAATCATCAGGGAATTACTTTTTCTGCTGTTTTGCTGCTCCTGAAGGAGTTGCACAGCTGGCGGAGCATATTGCCCGTCACCATACCAGACTTGGCATTTGAAAGGATGCCAGATTGCTTTGTGCTGTTGTGCTAGTCATGGATCAGCAGTTTGCAACAGTATGAAGATAGTCAGTGTTTTACTCTTTGCCCTTTGTAGGATCACACAAGCTAATACTGCATTTATAAAGAGCCCAATCTATTTTCTGAACCTACCAGGTACTTGGTTTGCATTACGTGGTTAGATTAACCTCCATGCTGCAAGAATCTATTGAGGAGTTATATTTTTGACATACTCTGGTAAAATTCCTCTTAGCATCAATGTTTGGAGTCCCTCTGTATAGCCTGCTTTTCATGTTCTTGTTTCATGTTTTATGTAATTTTATTATGCTTTAGTATTTCTTTCATAATCTCCCTGACTTTACTAATGCACAATATTGCAAAAGCAGTATAAAACTAGTCAACAGACTTTAAATCATTTGTGTATCTCTAAACCTCTTATGCTGATTAAAAGTGTTAAGGCTATTAGTATTTTTTATGTAACTGGGTCTAAATTTAGTTTCTGTTGCAGTCAAAAAACACTCTGATATTGCAAGCCGTGATCCTAATCTGCTTCCTTTTAGAGTCGATGGTAACAGTTTTTCAGTACAGCTTTTGTGTTTCTGTGTACTAATGACTTGAATAGTTAACATTGTGTTATTGTAGAAATTTGCTAGTGACTTTTTGTAGTTCTGATTTCTCTTCCAGGAATGTCAGAATACTACTTTTGTTGTGTGAAATATGATTTCATTTACTTCTGGGCATTGTTTTTTTTTAATTCTTGAATTTTTAAGAAGTGATTTGAGTAGCCCGTACGTTACTGCTCCATTGGTTGGAAGGACAGGACTGTTAATATTTTTTCCTCATGTAAAATTCTTCTGGTTCTTGTATGGAGAGACAAAAAGAAAAAGAAATGTTAAACTGGAGAAAGCTAGATGGCATGTATGTAGCCCATACCTTCCAAGATGAATAGCTATAAAATGCCTACATGACAGTCTCATCCTGCAAAACCACACTTAATTGTCCATTGTGTGTAGTCTGGTCTAACTGTTTAAAGAACCTAATTTTTATGAAAAAACAACAAAGTCGTGCCATCACATATTACTGATTTTATTTCCTGCAATATTGTGCACTGCCGTCAGTGATTGAAACATGGACTTTGCCAGGTGGGAATCTGAATCTGGATCTGGATCCTTTATTCAAAGGAAACGAGCTGCTTTTATACACTTCTTTAAGGCACAGAATCTCCTCACTGGCAATTCTCACTACATGACCTGTCCTATGTTGCCATGTCAGCAATGCACCTTTTAAATGTCCTTCTATGGGGTGATCATGCTCTGCTCACCCGCCTGTCAGCTTCTGGCAGGCTCCTCTCTGTAGGGCTCTGCCGCAGGACACATCCTCCTGCCAGGGTCTGTGCTGCCACGTGCTCCTTTGGGCTGCCATGTGCTTCTTATCTCTCCCCGTACACTGCCTTTGGTCAGTTACAATGTGTGGTCTTAATTTCACATGTACACAAGTTTTATGTCATAGATGACAACTTGATGCAAAAAGCCGGCTTAAAAAAAAAGACTACTGGTGTTAGAGGTATTAGAATATCCAGTGAAGGAAATCATAGCTCTGTGTTCAAAGAGCCTGTTGGAAAGACTGAACATTTTGAACATTTGAGTAGTAGCCTTCCTGCTATTTACATACGAAAACTAGTGCCTTTCAGCTCATGTATGGAAATGGATAATTTACATTATTTTTTTTAAACACAAAATTGAAGATAGTATTTCTAATGCATGTGTGCATGATCTCAGAAACAGCTAGAGACTGCATTGTGTGAGCCGTATATACAAGTCAATAGGTACACACCTAAGAGTACAGCACTTGAGTGCTTCTGGTAATTTAACTTTTACATTGGCAGGGCATTGTTCCGCTGATTGTTTTCTAAGAAACAAATAGCTTCCAAATTATATAGTTATTTTTTGATCTGTGAATGGAATTTTCCTTTGCTTGTCAGAACATAGGCTCTAACAATGCTGAGGTGGTTCTAAAATTACTCATCTAGTCAGGGGGCAATATATTTTCTTTGAAGTTGAGCATTTCTTTGAGACTGGGAAAGGATATCTGCCTTGGTATTCTTGGTTTGGGAGTACAGTATGGGTGGAGTGAAGAAACAGCTTTAGGCAACATGGAAGGAAGGAGAAATAGCCAAAACTGTGATGACTTTTCTAGGGAGATGGTATTCTGTTTTGCCTGAGAGAGTTACTGAGGTCTTGTCAATTATTTCCCATAGAATTAAGCATGAGTTTAAGCATTGGAAAATTTTAGTGGCTAATTTTTCAGCTTCTGCAAGCCTGTCACGTCAGAAGATAATGGTATGTGTTTTTTTCCAGGATGAGGTTAGGTTAGGATTATGAACAGCATCATAAGGAATTAAATTCATTGATTACACAGTGGAGTCTGCAGGTCTAGGTTTGATGGCTGCAAGTTGCTTATGAAGTGTTCTGTGCTGGGTGATTTGTTTGATTCTTAGTTCAGGTTATGGCTAAGGGCAGGGTTAGGGGCACCAGGTTGCAAATGGAAATTTTGTACATTTTGTACGTCTCATGGTGAGAGAAGCAAAAATGAGACTTGGTATCAATGATACAAATGGAGAAGAACACTAAAGGCAAATCATGGGTATTCTTGGAAACTTCCGCCTTATCAACTAATACTGGGTTGACACCAGCAACAAGAAGTTACAAGACTTTATTTCTTGTCTATTCATAAGGTTTTAATAAATGCAGTGCTCCACTGTCACTGGTCAAAATGTTGGTCTGTATGGTTTTGAATACACAGCTTTGTGTAACTTGTTGGACTAACCAATATTTACTTCTGCTTTTTATTTGATTATATTGCTTATACCATTCTGTCACTTAATTATTCATTAGAGAGTGCAATCATATGCATTGTAATTCTATGAATTACAATGAAGAATTTTTATAGCTGGGCTGCTCAATACTGAAAGGGAATTTTTATAGCTGGGCTGCTCAATACTGAAAAATCTTCCTAGTGTTAAATGACTTTTCATTATGATATTACATTTTTTAAAATTCTGTGAGTTTTCTGAAATAGTGTTTAAAACAGTGCTAGTTTCCTAAGTGTATACTTCTGTAAGCCTTGATTTCTGATTGCAAGTGCTCAGCCGCATCTTCTGTGTATTGTGGCTCTAAGAGGGCAGATGCAGGGAAATCTCTGAATAGGGTATCACACTTTGAAAGTCTGCTGCCTACTGATGTATGTACAAGTGTAAAATCTGTCTCCTAATAGTGCCACACACTGTTTATTGCACAGAGCTTTGGCTTCTTTTGTGTGACCGATGAGAACTGCTGAAATATAGCATTATTTACATTATTTTGAAAACTGTCAAGTCAATTGCTTGATTTTGACTCCAAGGTTTATTTTTTTGATTGTCTAGCAAATTTGTAGCCCTGGAGTTGGTAAGTAGCTTGCATCGCTACGCAAGCAGCTGAAGTTTAGTAGCAAGACACCTCTAATATCTAGTCTGATTGGGCATCTCTGTATGCTGATAAATGGTATGCTTCAGGGAAGACAAGGGGCGAAGATGGAAGTGGTGAAGACAGGCAGATTCTTGCTTGGCTGTCTAATTATACTCCTGTGGCATATATTTAAGAATTACTTTCTGGATTGTCAGCTTCAGCCTATTTGTGATATATGTTTATAATACTCTGCTTTAGCATAACTACCTCCTCTGGGCTTTTTTCTCTTAGTTGGATGGGTAGAAGTCTTCTACTGTATAATTTGCTAAGGTGTGTGGATAGAAGAGCATTTACTCTTTTACTAACACCAGATATGTCATGTAGGTGAATAGAAGCCTAGTGCTCCCTTGCTGCCCATGGAAAGTGGAGGATGTGATCCAGAACATGAGAAGTTGAGATCTTCCTTTGGTATCATCTGGGTTTCTGCACCTTGTCTCTAGAGTTCGCTGCACATTTCTTCCCCTTAGAAGTCTCTGTTTATTCATGGATACAGTGGGTGGATGGTTGTCTCAAATGCCCTTTTTTATTAATTTATTTTTAATTAGTTCTCTCAAGACTAAGCTTGAGAGAAGAGTACATTAAAGCAGCATCCTTTAATTTCTTACTCCAGTTTACAGTTTCATACATTCTGTTTCTTTCAGACACTTCAGGTCTCTTGGGACACTCAAAAGCTCTGCTTTCTGTTTTTTTCTGTGAACTCTTTTAGTCAACTCAGTGCTTTGTTGTTTCTGCTTTTCTAGTCTTTTCAGCTTGTGCCAGTGGCAGTTCTGAAATCAAGCCAAAATTAGGATGTAGAGTCTCAGTAGCTCAGAAAGCTTGGGGGTTATCTTGTAACACTTGTGGCATATTGACTGTTTATTGACAGAGGAGTTGCTGTTCTTTGGGGTGCATGGATGCCTGTATGAGGCAAGGCTGTCCTTGGTTTCAATGCTTCAGTCAAGAAATGGGATATTAGCCTATTAGCTAATAGAAATTAGCAAGAGAAATTGTCTGCCCCTGTATTGCTGCTTGTTCTTTAATTTTACTGTTTGATTAAACATGTGCACTTCATGGAATTCACATCTCAATAATACAGTCATAAAATGTGTGGAAGTTGCAAAGACTGTCAGTCATTGCTTGAAGTATGAAATTTTTTCCTTGGTTCTATTCTTCTAGGAATAAGAAAACATGTCTAATTTTCCATTACTTTTGTTGAAATTTGATGGGCAGAACTGTCTTTTCAGAATATTGCATTCCTGAAGATAATAATGTTGTCTTGAATGGTAAAATATCAAGGAGATTCCAGATATTTTTGAGTGCTTTTCATTGTATCCAGAAACTGTAGAAATAACTAATTTCAGAATCCTTTTGGCTAGTTACTACTACCTACATCCAAAGAACATGGTAGAATGCATTGCAGTTCAGAGATGAAAAGTACATTCTCCTGCAATAGTCAGATCAAAGTAAGCAAAGAATTTCAGTGCAAATACCTCCTCTGTGCCTGTCATGTGTTTGAAAAGAATTCCCAATATGAATGCAAGGGCAACTCATTTTGACTACACAAAAAGCCAAACCAAAAAAAGAAGAAAAGGCAGAGTTTGTGATACCAGTTGGCGAGAAATCAAAACTGGTATGGCTAATATTAGTGAAGACTAATCCTTTGTCCTACAAACCCAACTCATGTGTCTGTGCTGTGTGTTTGTGTAACGTCTTGCCTGCCATGTTCACCTGCCCAGTTCCAGGTTCTGTGCTCTAGAACATACAGCACCATGAAGAGTCAAAGTCTGCACTTGTGGCTGCAGGGCATGGGCTGTATCTCAGGGTGGTCTGAGGCTGGAGCTTTCAAGGCCAAAAGACGTTGATGATGCAGTTCACTGTGGACATTAAGGAAGCTTCTTTGGAAAAGTGGGATGTTTGTGTGTCTCTGGTCCAAATAAAGTCTCTTTTCAGGAAAGTACATTATTGGAACCAAGGAAACTTTTGCTTCTGAAATTGCATTGTGTTTGAAATTGCATTGTGTGTCTGAACAAGCTCATCCATTATAACCTTCAAGTAACTTTAAAAGTCTCACTTCTGATACCCCACTTAAAACGATAATTTATTTTTTTCCTTTTTAGCTCCCCTTTGTACTGTTACTTGAAACCTCCTGCGGAAAATGTTAATTTGTTTTCAGTATGTGTATTTTTAAAGCAGGAGTTCCTTAGCAAGTTATGCAAGCCTTTGAAACAAAAGCTACTATAAAAAGAAATCTGAATGAAACAATTTGCATAGCAATAGCAGCCCAGTTTTGGTATACATGCTAAAACAAATGGAAATCTGCAGGGGGAGAAAATACCCCAAATCTAGAACAGATAAACAAATCCAAAGTAAATCATGAGAGGATTTTCCACAATTTCATGTCAAAGTCTGCTAAAGTATTAGTGCTGTTCTACTTTAATATTATTTCAATATTTTGATTTATCTAGTGGTGTAAGAGCAAGGGTAGACTGAGATTGCTTTTTTTTTCTTTCCTTTTTTTTCTTTTCTTAATAGTTTGTCTCTAACACTTTTAAGCTGTATGATGCAGAGCGGCTGAGCGCTGCATGGCCATGTGCTGTGTGAGGGCAGTGGGGTCTGTGGGCTGCCCTGCCTGGCAGGTGGCCATCGCTGGCTCTGCGGTGCTGCTGACTGGAACGGGCAGCCCGTGGCATGGGCAGCCCATGGTGAGGGCAGCTCGTGGCGTGGGCAGCCTGTGGACATCAGCACTGATGCCTTTGAGCAGGAATGGCAGCTGCGAGGGGCCAGAGGCACCGTGCTGGGAGGGTGGCTGCTCTTGGAAGGTGACCCACACCAAAGGAGGGATCCTTTGAGGGACGGTGGCTCTGGGCACCTCACACGAGGGTGAGGACCCATCTGAGGAGCAGTGACTGTGGGCACACTGAGCTGGAAACATAAAGACAAGGAGAGGCAATGGAAAAACAGTAAGAAGGAAAGAGCAGCAGGTGGGACTGTTACCATGCAACCACAAGCACCTGCCTCGGCAGGGCAATGGCACAGGCTGACTGTAGCTGGTCTGTGACCCATGAGAAGCTGAGATTAGAAAAGGGCAGGAGAGCTAGCCTGGAGGTGTTTATGCTTTCCCACTCACCCCCCAGCACTCAGATGAGTAATCAGAAGTTGATGTTAACTGGCAATAAATTACAGTAGGAAAAAAATATCCATGTTCCCAGGGTGTTCTGCCCATGAGAGGCCTGTGACTGCCCACCCTGAGAATGTCCCTTTGGGCCCACTGACCCGGCAAGTGGGAGGGCGACTTCCAGGCTTGTGTAAGCATCCAATGGTGTCAGCCACTAGTGGTTAGCAATATTACAAATCTCATGAGACATCCCATTTGCTATGAATGCCTTTGAAAGGGTTTTGCCAGCGTATGATTTTTCACCAGATAAGTAAATTACATGGAATTTCTTGGAACCAAAGTGCCGTTGGGTTAGCCATGTTGTCTGCAATATGGTTAGGCAGGCATGAGCCAGCTAGTGTCAGAGCAGCAGATAAACTTGTCGTTTAGGAACAGGCACTAATGAGGCGTGAGCTGCAACCATATGTGGAACAAACATCTTTGTGGTGTCAGTCGTGACTTTCTTGTTGCTCTTGTTGAGCTGAGCACTGCGAGGCACTGTCTGCTCTGGAGGAGGCACATGGGGAGGGCCTGGCTGGGTAAGCTGTTACAACAAAGCACTGGAAGATGGGGTTAGTGCTGAAGTTTTGGGCAACATGGGATTTCTGATAGCATTACAAGAGAAAGGTCTTCCTTTGTTTCTGGTGGTATGTACAGCCTCACACATAAGGAGTCAACTTGCATTTCTGTGTCTGTAACTTTTTATTACAGTGGGCCTTAACTGACTATTTAGAGTTGTACTGCCTACCATGTAGGCAGTACCTGGTAGAATGTAGAATACATTTATCTACAATCACTTTTATCTTTCAGGATACTGATGTTTCTCTTTGGTATCATTGTACCCTTTGCAGCTGTGCCACTTTTAAATGTGTTTGACAAGGGCCTAAGTCTCCTGGGATGGTAGATGAGGGAATGTGTAGGTTAATGTGAGTGAGGAGGTATTAATCTGACTGCTGGAAAACCAGAGTCTGCCCCAGGGAGACTGTGAGGTGAGATGGTGCTGGCTGTGGCAGTGTCTCCCCACACTCCTGGTCTGAACAGAATTCCTTCTTTACCTTTTCTCAGATCAGAGCAGTCACATCAGTTCTTGCTGCTTGCTGAAGAAAGGGAAGGCTCCCTCCTGGTCAGGGGAAGAAAAGAGGGGCAAGACTCACTGTCAGCCTATTGGCTTCTGCCTACATTAGCATCTTGGCTAGGGGGGTGGAGCCAGCCTTTGTGGGCAAGGTAGTACAGAAATTTAGATACCGTGATGTGGTCACAAGCTTATTGTTTTGGAATCATGTGTGCTCAGGCTTGAGGTATGGTATGTCTAGCAGAGTGTTGCTTAGTAGTTGTGAGCTACATATTCTGATGAATTGCTTCATGAGAATCTGCAAATTATTTTTCTCTTGCTACAGCTGATGTTTTAAACTAGCCAGCCTGGGAGGTTGGATCCTCTGGCCTAATATTTACTCAGCTTTTTGGATGCATTTTTCCAACATCTGCTGAGATTTATGTTCTGTATTAAAATCCTGACTTGGGTACCAGGTAAATACTTTTAAAACTAGTTCGCTGCAGCCGTAGAAGTAAAACCTAGTGATGGTCCTCCACACTCTGTGAATACTAAAGTGATCAGCTCTCAGTCACTGAGTGTGTCCCATGATGTTAAAGCTGGGTATGATCAAGGTCTGAGTGAATGTCAGCCCCAGTGTAAGCAACCTGGACAGGGACTGCAGACATGTGTTGGGTTAGTGATAGAATAAATGGGTTGTATTGGCAGAAAGGGCCTGCTTGCTTCTGCATTTTATGTTGGCAGTACAGGGATGAACATGTCAAATGGTTTATTCTACCTCTCACACTCTGGACATGTGCATTTTTATCTTGGGCTATAATCTTATTCATATAGCCTCAGGTTTGTGAAAGCATCAAGGAGGCTTTAAGTGCCAGATGGGCCAAGAAACATGGATTGAACTGAGAAAAGAGCAGCATTTACTCTCTGTTTTGGTAGGTTTTATCTACTTTGGTTTACTTTCATTTTATTGAATGTACACAGACATGCTGGCAGCTCCAGAGTTCCCTTTAGGATATATACTAAATTCATTTGGATAAAAATAGTAGGAAGTAAGAGTTAATAGTAAAAGTTTCATGTGCACTTTACTTCATTGACTGACTTTCACTTAAATAAAACATGAATAAGAAATGCTATTATACAAGATATGATTTTAGGTACTCTTTAAATCTTCCTAGCATGTCAGGAGTTCAGGAATCTTCTGACCTACACCATTCTTATATTCACCTGACCTTGACTCAAGTGGTAAGTGAGGTACAGGCACTCAGGCATTAGTAGTAGGGACATATGAAAAAACTGGAAACGTGAGTCTTTTATTCAATAAATGGTTGTGTAATGACTCACGTGGTAGTAGTGAAATCACTTCAGCTACCTGTTGATGTGTGATGTGTGTAATCTTTTTTCAGATGATCCTGAATTTTCTCCTCAAGTGCAGGAGGTATTTGCAGAGAGCAAAAGAAGTCAGCTGGCCAAACTTAGCTCAGCTTTGCAATCAGAAGCTTTAGAAATAGAATGGCCATAGAGGGGCATTGATGTCACAGCATTTCCTCAGTTGAAAGCAAACACTTGCCCTTTCATCCCTAAGGGGATAAGGGGAATTGTTAAGGAAAAAGAAATCATAAAAAATTTAAAAACAAGGCCACATGGTGTGCAGGGAGTGGACTTAATTGGTTGCACTGGGAAAAGTCCCCTCTTTTGATTTGACTCACTCCAGACAGTCTTTCTCAAGTTGTCACTTACTTTGTGTGCTAGGTTAAATGGCATCTGTTTCATGTTGCTGTAGAAGTACACCTGAACATAGGAAGTAAAGTTTTTGGTTGATCACGTTTTTTCCCTAGTACAAGGTCTCCAGGGGATCATCCAATAAAAACTGGCAAGTACTACTATTAGAAATAAATGCAGAGCCCTTGAAATCAAATAAAGCTCACATGTAATTGTAAAACCCACAGAGAGATGGAAAGCCAAAGCCAATTAGCAAATGATACCATTTGTCTCTCTGGGATTTTTGCTTACAATCTCCACTTTTTGTTAATACCAACCACAACTGTAGATTTGATTGTCAGTAATGTTATACTATTTTGCCTTAAGGAATAAGATGCTGGATGCTGCCGTGTGCCTATTGTGGAGATACAAGTTTTGCAAACCCCGGTGTGCTGGGTTGACCCAGCAGTTAAGCACCCAGCTGCTTGCTCACGCCTCCTGTGATGGGACACGATGGGAAGAATAAAAGCAAGAAAATGCCCAGGTCAAGGTAAAGACAGTTCAAAAGTGAAGGAACGAGGATAGAGGGAAAGTGCTGCCCTCGCCATCTTTCATAATCAGCCCGATGTCCAGCCAGACTCTGAGTAATGGCTGTACTGGAAGATGTTCCATCCCCTACCCCAAGATTTTAATCTCTGAGCATGAGGATACAGAGTATGGAATATCCCTTTGGCAGTCTATGTCAGCTGTCCCACCTCTGTTCCCTCCCAAATCCTTGCCCACCCCCAGAGAGACTAACAAGAAAGCTTTGATGTTGTGCAAGCGCTGTTCAGCAGTAGCCAAAACCACGGGGGTGTTAAGCAACGCTTAACAGTCACAACCTCAGAACACAGCAGGGCATGGTCCCCTGTGAAGAAAGTGAACTCCATTTCAGCCAGAGCCTGTATAACACACTTGGATACAACCTTTCAAAATGAAGCAGTCCTTTCTTAGTTAGATGAATGAGGTACTGCAGGTCTGATGACTGATGAGGATATTTCTGGCTATCTGAAGCAAGGTAAAATAAGGATAAGTCTGGAAATGGGTGAAGTACCAAAATAAGAATCAAAGTTATGTAAACCTTTACCTAAACTAAGGTTAAAAGTTTCACTGATTTTTTTTTTCTTCTCCCTCAAATGCTTAACATTTTTGTGGAAATATCTTGCAAATGGACTTTAATCAATTATCATGGCAATTAACAGACCTTCTGATACATTTCCAAGAATAAACCCCAAAGAGCTATCATATGAGCACTGAGAAGAGGGAAGAACTCTTTCTCTATTGCTTAAAAATTAAAGTTGAGAGGGAGAAAGAAGGAAAAAGGGAGGTGAGAGAGAAGGAAAAAAACAACTTTCTGATCAAATATTACTTAACTTTCTGAAAGCACGACAAATTATCTAATCAAATAGCAGAACAGAAAATCAGATTGACTGAGGGATCTAATATGAATTTTCATCCAAAGGTGGCACCAGCCTTTTGCTGTTGGAGTTTTTGTTGTGAGCTGGGAAATGCAGATACCAAGAAGCTCTCAACTAATCCAATGCTTACCATTAATCCCAAACAAACCATCATTAGTATCTGGATTTATCCTGCTTAGTCCTTGCTGGATAGTGAATTATGTAACCTTTGTTTTATTAACATTTAATGGAAGCTTATTATCAGGTAGGTTACCTCTGGAATAAAAAGAAGGCAAAAAAATGTAAAATTTCTGCTTTCTGTTATTTGTTGTTTGTTTGAGGGATTTTTAAGGACTTCTTTAAGAAGTGAGTGGATACTTCATAATAGTTCCATAAATAAACTAACTTAGAACTCACTGAGTACATTGCTTGACAAAAAATAGTTGTTTGAAAAATTACATAGCCCTTTTCTACTTAACTAGCAGATAATGTTGATAACATAACACAGAAGAGGACTACAAAACCTAATCTTTTTGGTGTGAAAGAATTTGATGTGATGGTCAGGTGCAAAAATAGATACCTCAAAATCTTTTCAACAAATGTCTATTCTTGTGTCCTCATACATTGTTGCAGACTGATTTTAGTAGGTGTGGTATGAATAAGATGACAGAATTTCCACAGTCACGAAGTATGGCTCATTATGCTCAAGATCTTGGCCTACTTAGGGGGAGGAGTTGGTGCTGGAGTTGTAAACAAAAGTCACTAGGTGAGCACTGCAGGGAGGGGGAATGATTTTGAGCTTAAAAAATATGAAGGCACCCAGTGCCACAGGATGTTACAATTTTTACATGCTCATGATGCAGTATTGCAGTGGCTGGTAAGCAGGTAATTTTGGAGCAGTTATCAGAGTTGCATCAGAATAAATGCTGATATAAAAGGAGAAAAAAATTCTGTCATCCATGATGTAAATGTGTATGCTGAGCAGCAGACCTGCAGTAGATACTCTGTGATTTGAGCACATCTAATGTGTGATGAGAGAGTATGTTTAATTCTATTTACCAGAGGTTTGCTTTCAATCTCTCTAATTTTTCCTAAATGATAATGGTTCATTATCAAATTGTCAACATATTCTCAGTTTTGATAAGACTCCAGAGATGGGAGAAGTCCCAGCAGTCAGCCTGAAGCATTATTTCATGCCCACTCTGAGAGAGAAGTAATAGAGGCTCTGCCATGGCAAGAGTTGGTACAATGCTCTCAACTAAACCGTAGGCTGGACAGTCTTGACTTGATGTAAAACCTGAGGAAGCTCGCTGAAGATCTCAAGAGCATTTTCAGCTGAGTCTTTATGTCCTTCTGAGCTTACACAGCAGTTCAGCTCCTGCAAAAGGCTGAAGATTTTAATTGTTGGAACAAACCCCAGAAAGATGTTTTGCTGTGCGTATGAGGTGTTGCATCAAAGTTGTGCCTGCACTTGATTGCCACATCTGAGATTATCACTTGACACACTTTGATAATGATTAAATGCCTTTCCAGAAGTGACAGACTAATCAAAAGGAATTTTATTTTTAAAGCTCTTCTTGGAAGATTTCTGGTTTTGGGGTTTTTTGAGTTTTTTTTAATAAAAATAAGCTAGTTGTTCCACTCACAGAGTAAATGGATGACATCTTGACTGTTGATGAAAAAGCACTACAACTGTAAATAATCATTCCTGGTATGGAGTCAAATTTACAGCCTCTGTCTTCTAGGAAAAATTACACTGAGAGCAGTATAAGATTAGAGGAACTTCCATATCATTTTGAAGGCAATGTTTATTGTAAATAGAAGTAAAATGTTGTGAGGACTATGTTTGCAACTACCTTTTTGTTTTGCTACAGCAAAAAAAAATTTATATTTTTGAAATTTGAATGATATTTCAGTGATCTTTGAATGATCCAAAATTGACTCAAGACATTTTCAAAATTTGGTAGAAAGAAAGCAACTCTTCTATTAGATTAGGTGATATATTATGAAAATACAAATATTTTCATAAATACTTCTTTTTTCTAATAACAGATTCTGGTTTTGCCAACAAATTTTATCTCTGGTGTTACTAGACCATCATAGCTGTTCCAGTAGAATACTATATACTCATGTGAAAACTGAATCATACAGAATTCTAATGAAGGTGTTTTGATGTATCTTCAGAAAGTATGAGTTTAATCTGCCTATTACAAAAAAAATATGCTAGGATAATAAAATCACTAAATTACTGGAAAAATGCCAGTGATATTGTGAGCTCAGTAACACAGCATTACATGAACTTTCCTGTAGCTGTTTGTATCTGGGCATATCTGAACATTGACTGTTCATTTAGATTATTTTGAAAAGTTCTGAACAAAAAAAATAAAGTTACGTATTTTCCACATATTTCCAAGAAATTAATGTACTTGATTTTACAAATGTGTAGGAAACCTAGAAAATTGTGGATTTAGCACACAAGGTGATTAACAAAAAAATCCCAATGTTACTGCTGATTCCCATATTAAATGAATGAATTTTTTTTGCAAATAATTAATTTTGACTTGACCATAATATTCAGCAAAACTCATAATGACAATTTCCTATCCCTTGAATCGCAGGATTTGTATTAGTTCATCTGAGTGAACAGATCTCTACCTCTTTAAAATACTGTTTTGATAATGCATGTATTCTGCCACCTTGCAATCTGTATGCTTGGATTTCCCAGCACATGCCAGCTTGTGCTGCTATTAAATAGTATTAGGAGAGAAGCAGAAATGTCAGGTAGAGGAAAGCATCAGGGACAGAGGTTTGAGTATCAAGATCCTGCAAAGTATGCTTGACTTTATTGCCTTGTGTAGATATCAGCTGTATTCCTCTTTCCTCTTTATCAATTAGAAAATAGGAATGCAAGAGTTATAAAAATAAGTCTAGCTTAAAGGAAAGGTTAGGCAATAATTTATTCAGCTGATAAACATCCACATTGTGACACACTAATAGAATGTGTTTTGCTTGGCAGCCAAAGGGATGATAAAAGCCCATCATCTCTGGGAAATGAAATAACACTGGAGGTAAGAAGCAAAGTGTTAACAGTGAAGGTAATTAACAGCTGAGTGCAGCAGCTGACAGGGTAGTTTCCCCACTGAGCAGAATTTCAAATTGAAGGTGAAAGTCTTATGAAGGCTTGCTTCAACTCAAAGTTCTGAGCCTTATAAATAATGGATTCAGAACTGGACCAGCCATGTGAAATCCTCTGTTCTGAGTATGTGTACATAAGATGATGGTGGGTATCTGATCCTCCTGAGGAGGGATCTGTGAACATGATGTCTGATGCCTAATGCTTGTAGTGTGCTCCAGGAGCCTTGGCTAAGAGACACAAATAATCCTTCCCTGTGATAATTTCATCTACTTTATATCAAACTAGATAAACGAAATCAGCTTGAATTGATTGTATGTAAGTTATCTAAAAAATGAAAGCACAGGATAAACTTTGTTTCTTACATTCAATTTTCCAATACACATGGATAAAGGGGTGAATTATAAAGAACATAAAGTTAAACACTTGCATCAGAATGAGGATTGACTTCTGATCAGTTGAATCAGAAAGATATGAAAGCACGAAGCACTTGTTGATTCTGGAGCTTTTAATACTGAGAAATCACCAGGGATGTTAGCACAGTCAAGTTCTCAAATGTAACAATTGCATTCAGAGAACTTGA
This sequence comes from Platysteira castanea, assembly GCA_013397175.1. NCBI lineage: Eukaryota > Metazoa > Chordata > Aves > Passeriformes > Platysteira > Platysteira castanea. The sequence goes on from VYXC01007174.1 coordinate 1,057,927, forward strand.
ATCCGACTGGGACGTGAGGTTGTTTCCAGCAGGTGGAGTTGGTGCCAGCAGCATGTTGAGATGGAAGTGTGCTTGGAGTGGCTGGCAGTACGAACCACTCGTGGGTAAAAGCAGTGTTTTCTCATGCCAAATCTTACAAAGGTCTCTGTGTGCCAATGTTCTGACATCCCAAAAGAATGTGGGGATTCCTTTGCTTTTAAACAATTCAACAAGTTGCCAGCAGAAGTGCTGAAATACATGGTTTATTCCTGCTTTCCCCACCTTCCTTCTTCACTATAGGAATTACTGTAATGGAGAGAGATCACACATAGAATTCAGAATCCTCCTTCAGTGGTTTTGATCCCCAAATGAAATTTTAGTGGCAAAACATCTCCCATATGATCTTCCAGTCAGAGGTTCAACAAAGAAACCCATTCTCTTGTAAATCATATAGATAGGGAAATTTTTATAGATGTTGTTAAGTTTTCATAATTGTCATCTCTATTATGTTTTTGGGGAGTTGTGCTATACTCTTTTACTTTCTTTCGTAAACACCAAGTATTCTCTGCTCCAGATCTGACATGTTGGCAAAATGCTGCAGTAGAAAAGAATCCCAAGGTAAAATATTTGGGCAGAGCAGAGATCAGTGACTTCCTCCCTAACACCAGTTATGGTTACTATGCCAGGTAGTGGGGAAAAGGTGAGTGTGCAGCCCAAGGCAGCTGTGGGCAGCAGGGGGACTCTGTTAGGGATCTGTACTGAGCAACAAATGCACGTGAAGTAGCAGGTGGTTATCTGAGCTAAGTTAAGAAAGATGTGCCTAGGCACATTAAATCCAGCTCGAATAATCTTCATCAGTGAGGACAGCAGATTTATGTTCCTATGAACAGGCTGTGTCTGAAATAGCGGACACGGCTCCCAGAAGGGATTTTCACAGGCTTTGGCAGGCAGTCTCCAGAGGGATTTTCACTGGGTGGGTGTTCCCAGAACAGATCATGCACATTATTTTAAGGGAAAGTTAAGAAATGAAAGCATTTCCCCTCTACTCAAACATTTGGCCAAGACTGAAATCCTTCCTAGCCAGGTTCCCGCTGTGCTGACCTGCCTGCAAGATGCCTGACAGGTGTAGACGAGGCTGGGAAAAGTTCTTGCAGTGTAATGCTGGCTGTCCTTGTGTTAGGTGTCCAGGGACTATGCTGTACCTGTATCCCTGCATATAGGCCCCGTAAAGCTGCACTGGGGGAACTGGATGATGCTGGAGAAAGGGCGGCTTGCTTTGCTCCCGGAACAACAAACTGGATGTGCTACCATAACCCCACACCCCAACTCTGTCCAGTGAGAGCCCTGAACGTGACTCTTCTCCAAGCCCACCAGCACAGGGAGTCTTGTGGCTCAGCAGAAGGAAATCAATCTAGCAGCAGCACCAAGCACAGAAGCAGGACAGAGGGAGGGCATCTTTCCAAAGGTTACAGCCTCCCTCCTCTGCCCTAAACACATTGAGAAACTTTCTCTGCCAGTAGCTTCTTACCATGGCTCTGTTCCTAGTGGCAAGCCATCCACTGTGCTGACTAAGCAGCATCTCCTAGAGTGTTTACTGAGTGTCCTCCTTGCCAGACCCTGTGCTTCCATCGTACCTGTCTGCCTTCAGGCCAGCTGCGTTCTGCATCTTTACTGAGCAAAATTGGATCTTGCCCTGGGAAGTTAATGCGATTGATCTGGCAGGATCAGCTCTGATAATGCCAGGTAGGTAAGGCAGGACAGACTGTGAGAAGCCATGTATGTGGGAATTACAGTGCTTTTTTTTCTCCAGGGCCTGAGGAAAATTGTGAAAAACTCCTTCAGCCTAAACGTGGCTGCTTCTTAATCCCTTCTTTCTTATCTATATAATTACAAACAGTCCTTGAAACAATCCCTGTGTCTGCTGGTGTCCTGGAAGTGCAGTGGCTGGTACGTGCAGCACAGGTGACTCCCACTGCAGCACTGCCCCAGGGCACAATATCCAGGAAGGATGTGCCAGCTCAGAGTGGTACAATGCTCCATTTTGCTATAGTTTCAGAAAACCTGATTAGTTTAAGGAAGAAGTAAAAAAGTTTTTTGGTTTGTTTTTATAACAACTTGCTGTGCCATCTGCTGCTTTTTATTCTTGGGTGCCACTCAGCTAGCCAGCAGCTCAGGTGCCTGCTTTCACAGTAGCAGTATGACCTGCAGCTAAACACCAGTGGGCCTGTGCCCTGGAGCCACATTGGTAGGATCCCCTTGCTTCCAGGGAAAAGTGGCCGTATTTCTCTGTGCTACACAATACATATCTGTGTCATTTTATTTACCTGTCCTTTGAGGGTCTGGCGCACACATTCATGCTTAAAAATATAGTGAACAGCACCCTGCTGACGTCAGTCGGCTCAGGTTCCTTGGAATCAGTGAAAGACGTTTTATTCTGACTGGCAAAAGTGCATAGAGTTTAAGATGTTGATAGTCACAGACAGTTTACATTCTCAGTGATCAGTGGGAGTGAGATGAGAGGGCTGATCTCTTGCCCCTATTTTATGTAAATTCAGTGCCTCTGGTTGTGGCACTACCAGATTTGTGACTACCCTAGATTTGTGTGTGAGTGGACATGTGAACTTGTGTTCTGCTCCACATCACTCAGTGACATTTGTACCCAGATCAGAAACTGGGAAAGAAATGGCAGACCATGCACAGCACCATGTTGCCCATTGTTGTGGTTTCTCACAGTAGTTTTGTGGCCTGGTCATTTCAGGGCATAGTTAATTTTTATTATTATTATTTTACCATTACTATTAATATTGCCATTATTTGAAATTAGTTGCGAATGCACTGTTGCTTAGAGAACACCTCTGGATAATCAGGTAAAAAAATCTTCTGAGCACTGATGTAAAGTCTCTCATAACCATATCTTTCCAATTTAGCTAACTGGAAATATTAGAAAGCCTCTGCTCTCCTACAAAATTTAAGTTTTGAATCAGTTTTGTTTTTAACAGTTGCCTTCACCTGTAGTATTCCTTTTTGCTATTTTGATCTAATATTTATTGATTCAAATCTCCTAATAATGGAGGGAAGTCCACAGACAATGATAATGCAGAAAATGTGCCTTATGGTCTATTATCTATATTAGACAAATCATCTTGAAGGTATCCATGCCAGGTGTGTGTGTGTGTGTGTGTGTGTGTGTGTGTGTGTGTGTTAAAAATCATACATCAGTCTTGGAGAATACAGAGTTTAGGTTTTTTATATCTGGATTTTGACTTCTGAACATGCTGCCTGGGAGGTTATACAGTCTTTTAGTCTGGAGGTTTTCAAGCTTCAGCTCAACAAAGCCATGGTGGACCTGTTCCAGTGTTGGAAACAATCCTCCTTAGACAGTCCAGGAGTCTCCTCCCAGTGGAGAGTTCTGTTATTTTGAATCTGAATTACATTTATCATCTTTTTCCACAGTCATGAAAACTCAACTTTTACAACTACATGAAATCATAAAGGAAACCTTCTAAAGCTGAGACTTGAAATAGCAGGGATGGCAGTGCTAAAGAACAGCAGGGCCTGAGAGTCACTTCATAACAAACTTAAAGGCAGTCTCAGAAAGTTTCTGACTTAACCTTGAGAACTAGCCTGAAAAAGATACTTTGGGACCTTTTAGGAATATTGAAAAGACAAAGTGACGTCCAGTACGATAATAAAGATGTCCCAGCTGTATAACTTCAGGCTTCTGTCCAGTGGGGGATGCAGCAAGAATGATTCCCTGAGTAACATGAATATAAACACTTTACTCTTTATAGAAGTATGTGGGAAAGTAAGGCTGTCGGCTATATAATGTGCTATGGAATCACCAGCATAACAATTCTGATCAGAGCTGACACCTCCCATCTGTTTCTATATGCAGCCTGTTCAGCATAAATCATAAACAGATGGTGTCGTGGTGTCAGTGTCTCACAAGTCATGCTACAGTCACCGGGTGTTAGCTAGGGCTCACTCGATGCCTAACTTTGCCACTTTACCCTTAATTGTTGAGAGTGTTTCATCCATAGAAATAACCTTTTATCTCTCTGAAGCCAACTGCTTGCTGCTTTCCACGGCGTGGGTGGCCAGAGAACAGGTTTTTCCACCAGCCAAGCTGTTCATCTTCCAAAGCTCCCTGGCTGCAGCACCATTGTCAACAAGTTTTCCAGAGGATCAGGGGCTGGTAATGCATACTGACTCCCTCCAACCCATTTCCCATCTCTTTGCCACCCACATAGTTAGGCTGATTCTCAGAGCAGCACATGCTTTCACTCTCTCATCCTACTAATTTGTTAGCTGGGGTAGCCAGTCCTTTTGCTTTACTCCACTTGATCTCACAAGCTAGGCAGGGCTGGAAGAATAGCCTACCTTCATGTAAAAAGCTTCCCATCAGTCAAGGATTCTGAAGGATTGGATAATGGTGATGTAGGGCTTAACCCTTATTATTTGTGACTACTGTTGAACATCTGGCACTTTAGTGGGAGTTGTTTCTGGTTCAAAATCCAATCAGCTAAATTCTTCCTCTCAAATTTCTCCCTGAAGTTGCAGCTGAGCATATTCAACTACATTTGAATGACTGAAATTAATTTTTCTCTTTTGTGGTTTCCTCTTTGGTCATATCAAGGATTGAGTTTGAAATTCATCTCTCTAGTGCTCTGACTTAGAGCCCAATCAGCAAACCTGTAGGAAACTCCGAAGTTTCTTAATTCTTCTTGATATTGTTGAGATCCAGAGTCTTGGCTATTCTGTTCAGCAAGACACTGCTTCTTCGAAGCTTGGATCTAAGTCTGGACCTGATGAGTTCAAACAGCTGGGAATCATCTGTGCTTCAGTTTAACTGATACCTTTATCAGACTCCTGGGCAACTGCATTTAGCAGTGCAGCTGCAACTCTGGGATGTGACATCGGCTATAGATGTCTCTGCCCCAGAACCCATGACATGGGATGGACTTTGTCCAAGGGGGAATGACTTTTAGTTTGCAGAGGCAAAGCTCCAGGATATTAATTCCTCACCTCAGCAGTAGCTTTAGTTCTTCCTGCATTTCCCCAAAGCCTATGTTTGAGAAGACCACCATGTGAGAGTCAATGGCACCTGAATGTCTTGCAAGCCAGAACAGCCAAAGTTCATCTGCTGTCCTGTCACTTTGACATGTGTGTCTGTGTTCAGAAGTGAGGCACCACATCCCTGACTTATTTCAAATCAAGCAACAACAGACAAAACTCCAAAGCAATTTTCAGCCTGAGTAATCACTGCAAATTTGCTCCAAATGTTGAACAGATGGAATCTGTATATGACTTCTCTGAGTATAAACACAAGCACCCTGTCATATTTCAGTTGCTGATGTAACAACACAATGTGGCTTTTGCTAAAGGGAAGGTACATGAATTCGGGGCTCTGATTATTTGTTTTCTCAATGCAGTAAAAGATCTGGTGTATTCACTTGCAAATAACACATGAGACTTGCCAATTTGTTCCTCTCCATTCAAATATTTAACCAGCAAAGCAGTAGCATGAGTTCACTGCAAAAGGTGTATCATTGATATCAAAATCAATTTCGGCTTAATTTGGCTCCTTCTTGCCACATTTGGTCCCTTCTGATATGCAAACTGGCCTGAAAACAAAAGTAGAAGAGGGGGGGGTTCTTTTCTTGAGTTGTGGCCTTCGCCCCAGCTGAAGAGGAAGCCTGGCAGTTCCCAAATAGGGCTCATCTGCAGTCTCTTCACTTCCTCTTTGGCCTTAGGAAAACCGCTTACCAATTCATGGTTGTATCTGTGAACTGAGAATAGATGGCTTGAGATTTGTTGATGAAAAACATGCAAGTTAATCTGACGGTTATGGTTTAAGATGGGGATTTCAAATGGGAGAGTGAGCCTCTGTTCTATCTCTGCTGCTGGTGTTTATGGCCCTGCATAAACACTGTTGTAGCAAAGGACGAATAGGGGCAAGACCCCTCCTAATTCTCAAAGGAATGACTGGAGACCCCACAGTCTTCTGGCGGGTTGTCTGGGGCAGGTTATCCTGACTCTTCATAGGTGTTTCCCAGAAGAGACCCGTGCTGTCCACCCCACTACCTCCAGATGTGATTGGGATCATGGTTTTCCTACGAGTGTGTGGAAAGCACATTGCTGTTCCCTCCCTCAATACCTGGCTTTAACCTCTATATTTTCCTTCTGCTCCAAGAAATGAGCTGGAATATTCCTCCCACTTTCTTTCCTTTCACTGCAGTGAGTCTCCTAGCACTGTTCTCACTTCCTGAGCACCTGAGATTGCTACTTGTTTTCCTTCTTCCCCCTCTGTCAGCTCCAGACCTATGCAGGATGGGAGGCATCCCAATACCACCCCCCTTGCTGAATCCCCAGTGCAGCAGGACTCTTTTTCAGAAAACTTGAGCTGCTGCAGACAAGTGTTCTGAGCTTTTCCTGACACCTTTTCCGAGTCACATAAATTCATTACATCCAGAACATATCCTGAGTGGAAGAAGGGCCAAGCAGCCAGATGATTGCTGTAGCTGATTACAGCATCTGCTGGAGCCTCATTAGTGTTTTAGCTTTCGGACGTAGTTGTGGGATAGATTTGCTAGCTTCATTTGCTTCCAGAAAAAGCTGTTTTAGGCTTAACATGTGAGGCCAAGTACCCCAAGGGAGGATTTAACATGGCAGACCTATGTGTTAATGTTTTACTTAATGTTTGATAAGAAAACCAGCTGTCATTTGCTCTTAGTCAGCTGACTAGATCTTCAGCAGATTCCAATACTTACAGCAAATTTCTTTCCTGCTGAAAATGCTAAAGGTGTCAAAACCTCACACATAGTATGTTTGGAAACATGCCATATTCTGAAATGTGTGCAGGATTTTCCAGCTTCCACTCTTTCCTTTTAGATCTTACTAATATCATCTATATAAATATAGAGACATGCTGATTTTCATGCCTCAAACTTCTTTTTAATTCTCTGTTGTCCTCCTCTTCTGTTTAATAGATATCTTAAATCTCTTCACCAGGAGGTTCTTTCAGGTTCTCATCACCAGCCTCCACTCTGCATCTAGTTATATCTGTTTGATATTTTTTTTAACTCTTTTCATTCTTTTTTTCTCCATCAGAAAAAGAGAGAAAGAGAAGGAAGGTTAGAGCAGTGTTCCCAGTACAGATCTTCTAAGGGACCTTTCATCTTGTGGCTGTGGAAATCAGTTGCTGGGATCTCTTAGCACTGCCACTGCTGTCCTAAAGAGTGAAAGTTGGCCCATGAGCTTCCTACGGTATCACTTGCTGACTCTGCTGCCTTGTTTGTGAGCTCTGGCTGATCTAATATTTATGACAGGCACTTGCTGTCTCCCCTTTGAAATCTATTATACTGATGAGCTGTCAAAATATTTATCAATAATATTTGTAACTGAGAAACTGTAATCTAGGGGATAAATAGCTATTTGCGATTTTGTTTTTTCACCTTTGCTATTCCAAGTCTGTGCTCTGTGTGTGCAATTACTTTCAAACGTACAGATTCGGTCAGATTTTTGTTGCTTTGAGTTATTTTTTGCTGTTTTTCAGTGATGAATGCTGTGTCATAGCTTGTAAGTCACAGGATGGTCTCCAGATTCTCACATGATCAAGTAAAGGAAATTTATTTTAGTGCCCCAAAGCTCCTGCTAGTCCCTGCGTGCTATGTACCTTTTTCAGTTATGTCCTTAGAGGCTGCATAAATCTTTTCAGGTTGTATCATTGCTGAGCCTCAACATCTTTTAACTGGAACCTCATCACCCTAAATGGGCTTTCATCTTTGCTGGCAGGTTTCCATTTGATGTTCTGGCACTGTGAATTGGGAACTGATGAGTTTCATCCCACTGTTGCTACTAGGTGGATTTAATAACACCTTGCAGTCTGATACAGCACCTTCCCAATACTAAGCTAGGTAATTCTTCTAGTAGTGCTATGTATGAATATTAAATGAAAGTACATTCAAAGATATAGGTGTCTTCTAAGTGATGGAAAAAGATAGTCTTGCTTTTCACTCTGCTCCATGATACAGAAAGCCACAACTGAAAAAAATGCAGACTTTGGAAAATCAGGATGATAAAATCTTCTTGAAAAAATGGTCATTAATATGCTCAGGGCTGAGATTTGTCTTGGACCTTGTGTAATGAATTCTGTGGGGAAGGTAGTACCAAATGTTACCACTCTGATGCTGTGCTTTAGGGCTTTATCTCTTCTCAATATTGCTGCTCAAGAGTAATCTACAATACCAAGGGCCTAACCCAAGCTACCTGCAGCAGGAGCAGTCTTTAACCCTGCATGTGTTTCACCCTCCTCCCAAGGGAGAGGACTTGTCTCATAGGATTCATCTGGTTTAATTTTTCAAGAGCCAGGTCATGAGCAAGTGTTTTTGCTCTTCACTAATGCCACTGAGAAAGCACTCACTTTTTCTTTTACAGTTTAGTATTAGATGGAAGATGCTTTCTGAAGAAAGAGCAAGGAAGAGCATGTCCCTGGGGACCTGACCTCAGTCAGGATGTGGTACTGCAGATGCTGCTGAAAGAATGACCACTTGAAAGATGATGAGATTTTTGTAGTGTTTCAAAAGCGATCTGCTTGCTCAGCCCCATGGATCATATGAAAGGAGGTCATGCTGTATGTTATTGTATTGTTTTTACAAAATCAGAGTATATTTTTTCAAACTAGGTAAACTGCTATACACGTGTTTTGTCATCTGAACAATATTTAGCCCCACTGGCACTTTTTAACTTTCTGCATATTTTCAACTGCTGCAGGATTTTAAATCCTTCCTATTTAATATAGCTTTCACTGTTTGAATCCTTGAAAAAAAACTTGAAGTGTTCCCTGTACTTACACTTTTGAGAGCTGAAGCTGTGCCAGAATGCCTTCACAGATCCTGAAAATGGTAATTATAGAAATGGAAGTTAGATGTATGCACCAGGAACCTGCAATGTTTCTAGCTGCAAATAGATACATGGCCTAAGAAAGTTTAGTGTGGTGATTCTTGATAACAGAGAAACATGTAAGAAATGTGGACCAAAGCAAGTACTTTTCCTTCTTTTCCCATTATTCTTGCTATTTTCAGTGTTACTTTTGGTCACACATGGCTTCTCAGAGGAAAGTCTCCCTTAAGTCTCTTACTGATCTCTACTCTCTACAAGTTTATGTGACAACTTGAGCTGTGGAAGGCAAAGAGAAAGAGGGGCTGTACTGGGGAGAACAGGGCCAGAAGACCGCTGGGTAAGCAAATGCCAATTTAGACATGGTGAAGTCTTCTTTTCCTTACATGGAAAATGCTAAATAAAAATAAAATTCATAAACGTCAGTGTTTTTTTCTTTCCATTCTCAGCAAATGAACTCCAGGAAACTCAGTTTTTCACCTTAGCCAAGTTTATTTATATTTTTGCTTTCCAAAAGAAAAATGTATTTTTTTAAAAAAAGAGTTTTACTCAGAAAAGTATTTGGCTAAAACATGCTCTAGTTTCTCTTCAGATCATATAAAACTTTCATATAAAGTGTATACTCTCTGTTGAATAAGTTTTGGAATAAAATTTCTGGCCAGCCTCAGTCTTTGTACTCAGCACTGCAGCTGGTCTGCAGCCTCAAATCAGGTGGAATGTAGATTATAGTCATGCTGCAAATGACCTTCCTCCAGCGTTTCTGAAAGCTGCTGCTTTTTCACTGAATATTTTTGACTTGGTAGTTCCTGGCGTGTGGCAGCTTTGCATGTAACCAGAGCACTTCTCCTGTGCTGTATATAGCTGGTGCTGCAAGGGCTGCCTCTCCAAAGGCAAGCAGGCTGCCTGCGAGGATGAAAACCTAAAGCCTGGGCATCAGGCTGTGTTGCTCGCAGTTCAGGGATCTAACTCACATAAAGAGAGCCCAGCACAGCTCTGTGATTCCCAGGGTGTTGATGTTCTCCTGGCAAGTGCTAAAGCAGCCCCCAGCTTGGCTTGGAAGCACATTTACCCTGGTTAGATTTCCCCAGGGCCCTTCTGCAGGCAATTTCTCTCTGCAGGGCTTGTACCCTGGGCATTAACAGCACACAGAGTTTGTCTTGTCTTCTCAACACTACCTGAAAATCTATTTTTTCATGCAGAGACAACGTGTACCTGCTTCTTGGAACACGTTTGTGGCGTATTTGTGTTTCTGGAGCTGTGCATGGACACTGTTTTGACAGCCTCAATCTAGTCTAGAGGAAGTCAGTAAGAGAGCCATGACGTCAGCTTCTCTCTTTAGTGAGCTATTTAATGTTTGTATTATGTGACTTAGAGGGACAGGACACGTGTAGCTTATGGTATCTCAACGAACAACCCTGTCTTTGTTGAGCTGTGACATTGCTGGTGTTGAAGGTGTTGCATCACTTATCTCAAACAAAAGCATTTTCTGCAGCTGATCTTTGAATAGATGATCAGATCCTCTAACAAACACCCTGAAGATATTTGCATATATTTTGAAACTAATTTAGTAGCTAGATATTTTTCCTAACAAATGATGGCTTGTTTATGATAATTGAAGTAATTGTTTTATTCTTCTTCCCACATCATCTTGTGGTAAATCATTTCTTTAATCCATCACAAATCTGTTGAGAACATCTGGAGAAAAAGAAAAATGTAAAGACTTCACACCTAAAGTGCTGCTCTGCCTCCCTGATCATTCTCACAGCCATTAGCTCCTCAGTGTCCCAGTTCAGTGGAGATGGCATCTGAAAAGATTTCTGTTGTTTTCTAGAAACCTTTTTGTATGAACAGTATCAAAAAGATGACAGGGAACAGCCACATGTATTATTCACTGTTAATACCAATACTCTCTTTTGGTCTTTTTATAAGCGACACCAGGTGAAGGAATCTGTGCTGACCTGCAACAGAGCAACCTACTTTGCTTTGCTTTGTGCTCAAACCTTTTTGCAAAAGCTATTCGTAACTTTCCTTTTTTCAATTAAAGAGACAGTGTTGGGTTTTGTAAATGCCTTACTTGCCTAAAATTTTTAATAGTTCTTCAAATTACAAAAAATAGGATTGTGTAAGAAACTTTCACTTTCTTTGATTACCTTTTAAATTTTGCCTGGAAAAGAAAATCTGATCAATTTTAAAACTTTTTGGAAACAGCCTTTTTGCAGCCTCGTTTCTTTACAGGGCCTTATACACTGGTGCATTTATGTACAGCATACTTCTGGTTCTGTATAATTCAGCTATGGCCCTTCTCAGAAAACATGGTGAATGGATAATTTCCACTGCAAAAATCAACCACTCACTTGTAGATTCATCCTTCTCCACTACAGGTAAATAACCTAACTGAGATTTTAGTGGGATCTTACAAAACTGTATCTCATTTCTCTCTGTTAGCAGTAGAATCCAGGGGTGGCAGAGCTTCTAACTTCTTTGGCTAAAGTTACATGTTCAAATACAGAAGTGTGGTGGGATGAATACAGGTTACTGCCCCTTGCTCTTTGTCCATTTGTAGTGGAGTTAAAAACAGCATCACAGAGCACAGGACCCAGTCTCATGTGTTGGAGGCTGCTCTTGTTATTCACTGTAGGGTCTGCAGCAGGATTTCCTGTGTGCTCTTTGAGTCCCCTCTGAAAGCAGAACTGGTGTTTTCTGGACAGGCTTTTTCCTAGCGCTTATTGCCCTCTCCATGCTCTGTAGACTGCAGTGAATTGATTGCTTCATCTCTTATCTGCTATTATTCACTTTTTGCTGATAGGAAGTTGAGGGAAGGAGAAAGGGCAAAAATATCTGTAAGATTTGGGCTCTTGGGGTTAAAAGGTTATCTGTACTTTTAGAGTTAGTCCCTCTTTTGCTGACATACAGTCCTTTTCTGGGAGGGTGTTTGGGTATAAGAATCTGTGACCATATAGCTAAATAAACCAGCATCTGGTCGTGAGTTTAAGCACTGGACAGTAATTATCCATGTCACTTATTCGGCAGGTTACTGCCTTCTGTGACTGGGCTATGCCAGCTGGCAGTTTGCATGGCTAAGGGAAGATGATGCTCCAGAGAACATCCCTCACAGGCAGGATGGAAAATACTGTGCAGTGTCTGACTCCTCCTCTGTCCCCTGGCAGGCTCCAGCAAGCCTTGCTTCCTCCAGCACTCCTGTATGCCCTTAGGCCCCGCTGCATGGCACAGATATTTCACCTGCACTTGCTATAAAATTATCACTCTGTTGAAATCACATAATGTGTTTAAGTCATGTTATTTCAGGCATTTTGAATTAAACACCATCCCCTCTCCCAATTCTTAAGGATACAAAGCATTACAAAGGCTGCAGAGGACATTTACAGGCAGGTCCATGCAGTGTGGATGTGAAGATGAGCAGAAGGCTGAAACAAATCTCCCATGCAGATAGGCTGAGAGAATTGAGGTTGTTCAGCCTGGAGAAGAGAAGACACCTTCCGGTAATTAGTGGGGGTCAAGAATGGTGGAGAGGGACTTTTTATAAGGGCATATAGTGACAGGAGGGGAGGGAATGGCTTCAAACTGAAGGGGGGCAGTTTGGGATTAGATATTAGGAAGATATTCTTTATTTTGAGGGTGGTGAGGCCCTGGCACAGGTTGTCCAGAGAAGCTGTGGATGCCTCATCCCGGAGAGCGTTCAAGGCCAGGTTGGATGGAGCTTTGAGCAACCTGGTCTAGTGGAAGGTGTGGCCCATGGCAGGAGAGATGGAATGAGATCATCTTTAAGATCCCTTCCAACCCAAACCATTCTATGATTCTATGACCCACTGTGGTTCACTTGGCCCCAGTCTTGGCCCTGCCGTTATTTAGCAGCACAGCCACAGGCAGAGAGGCTGGAGGTCTGGAGCCAGATAGCTCTGTGTGGGAAGGGCAAATGACAGGGGTGCTGATTGTAAGACCTGGATCTGAGGGAGCTCCTGGTGTTTAGGAAAACTGGGGAAGAGCCATCTGCAACACGGAAGTATTGACAAAAGGCTCTTTTTCGGACCAAAAGTAATGTCAGTTTGGGATATAGGAAAGCTGATAGTGCAGCCAAAAAGTGCTGTCCTGAAAAGAAGGTTGAAACAGCCACTGTGTGTTGGGTTTTTTCTGTGCTGATTGATCTGTTTGTCCAAGTCTCCAGCCAGTAGTCTAGGGCAAAAGTCACATTATTTATGTGTCCCATTTTAGGTTTTTAAAAGATCCTTAAATCCTAGTAAATAAAGCACACCCTGAAATCAGGTAGATAACTAAACACGAATGAATGACTCTCCCCTTTGGACTGGGGCTTCTGGGGAAAGTTGACGGACTAAGCCTGTTTTGGTTTTTTTTTTCCTTTTTTCCCCACAATGTTATTTGGTACCAGAGTTAAATGCAGCAGAAGTGGTGCCCACTGGGAACTTCTGCACATTTGACACCTCTCTGAGGTCTGGCACTGACTACTAGTACAAAGCTAGGGTGAATGAACTTGATAACAAATGTGAATTTATCTATCAGATATCAGAATCTGTCAGAATCCCAAAAAAAGAGACAGCTATTTCGGATAATTTTCCTTCATGCAAGTCTGCAAGGCTTTTCTTCTGTCAGAAATAGAAAATGGGAAGTACTTTTTGGTCAGACATGTCCTCTAAATTCTGTGGTTTGTGCTCCTTATAACTGCAGTTGCTGACTAGCAACAAGTGATTACTGTTTTCTATTGTTATTTTTAGAACTTAGATACAAATGGTGCAATAAAAGCAGAAGGGACACAATAGTGCAGTGCTTCAAACTTTCAGTGTTTTGAAAACAGCTACTGAAGTCAGACTCATGCACTAAGCTGTGGTGTACCTGGTAATGCTGTCAAGAGCTGGGTGTTTGTGTCTGCAGTGTGTTAACTGCAAATCTGAGGTGAGAGGTTTTACAAGTAAGCCAGACATGACATCTGTAGATCACAACCTGTACCAAAACCCAGAGGCTGCATTTCCTAAGCCTCACAAGGAGGCATGAGTCTAGAATTTTCAGTAAGCCACTATCTGTAGGCTTTAACAGCTGGAAATTATGAAGGGTGTTATCAACTAATGAACGCAGAGTTAGCAGCTCACTGAATGGTAATACTGCAATGCTGAGCAGCCATAAAGGTCTCTATAACTAATTTAACTTCTTGAACTCCACTTCCTTGTCTCCAATATATGACGGTGGGTGATGATTGCAGAAAGATGCACTGATGAGGACAACCAAATTATAGCTTGGGGGTACGGTTGTTTGCCCACAGGCTGAGCAAGCCTTTTCTTTATTCTTGTATTGCAATGGCTTGTTTTTCCTCCCCTTCTCCTTGTGTGCGGCATTCCTCTAAAGGGATCCAGGTGGGAAGGGCTGTAGGAGAAAGCCTTCAATGACACCTGTATTCCTATGCTGAGCATCCTCTGTTAGCTGATTCTGCAAGGGTTTACAGTCAGCCCAGTGGCAGGCTCAGCAGAGCACTCTGATGCGCCCTGTCCAGGAACGGGGCATCCACCAGCAGCAGTTCATTCCCTCTGAATATGGGCCATAATGTCCAAGCAGTGCCCTTTTTTTGCTTGTTTTATGAAACTGAAAGTAATGTTTATGTGATGTTCATTTGGACTTTGAATTCCTCTAGGTTCACTCACTAGGTTTAATCAACACTACTCAAATATTTTAGTAGCTTCCTACTGACCATCAAGACTATAATAAAACCTGAAATGAAGCAATTTATTTGCAGGCCTTTAAGACAATGCAGATATTTTCCAAAATGTACCCTCCAGGAGCACAGAAAGTAATAGCTTTCCATTTCACCCACAAAGAAGGATGAAATTTCATTTTTAGTTGGACTTTTGCACATTTACAACCTTTCTCTCTAGGTTTTACTAACAGCCAGAAAGCTTTCCAAGCTCTCAGAAAGGACTGTAAGAAGCAGAGGTTTCCACAGGACACTGGGGTTATGCATGGAATGCAGACGTGGTCCTTCTATAGCTCAAACATTGTACCAAAGCCTCTTGGTCCAGCACTGCAGTTTCCCAATGTGGAGGCCCTGGGCAGGAGCAGGGAGTTTGATGGGTGCTCTGGTTCTCTTCCACCAGTGCAGGGTGCACTACACGAGGCCAAGCAAAACTCTGCTACTCTTCCCTCTCTCAGTTCTGCCACTATTTTTGAGCCTCACCTGCAAGAACTTCTGCCCTAACCTTTGCTGGGATAACAAATGCCACAGCCTGAAGTTTTATTGCATTTAGACAAACATTCACTGATGACTAAGCACTCCATAGATAGAGTCAGATAGGGCAAGGACATCTTTCCACTAGGTCAGTTTGCTTAAAGCCAATTCCAGACTGGCCTTGAACACCTCCAGGAACGGGGCATCCACAAGTTCTCCAGGCAACTTGTTTGTCTTTCCACCCTCATCATAAATAGTTCTTTTTCTTACAGCTAATCTAAATCTAACCTTTTATATTTTAAAACTGTTGCTCCTCATCCTGTCACTACAGGCTCTGATAAAAAGCATTTCTCCATCTCTTGTATAAGCCCACTTTTTAAAAAGCTGAAACGAGGTCTCTCCAGGTTGAACAACCCCAACTCTTTCAGCCCCTTGAAAATTTTTGTGCCCATTTTCCATTTCGTACCCCGAGTGGAATCTGTTTTCCCAAATACAGGAATTGCTAAGTGATCTCCCTGTGTTTATCTCAACACATAAGCTTTCTTGTTCTGGGGTTCTTTCCTGTTTTTTACCCTATCCTATTGGGTGTGTGAGGGTAGAGAGTGAGCAGCTGGGTGGGAGTTTGACTGTCAGCCAAGACTAACCCACCAGAGGTAGCATCCTTGAAACACATTTAAAATACAAATATAGAACATGTTCCTTCCAAAATGACTGCTCTTGTGTGGAGTGTAGGCCTATTACACACTTTCAGTCCCTTTCTTTGCTGAAAAGGAGTCAAATTTTTACCACCCTGCACTGTTGGCTGTGTACTGCTCTGGCTTTTTCCTTCCCTATTAAAGCTGTGATCTGGGGAAAAAAAAGATTAAGTGCTGGCTGGAACAGAGATAGTAGAGAAGACTAAGTGGTGCACTGACTTGAGCCAGGCTGGCACTGGCTGCTGTCCTGACCAACTGTTTAATGTGCATGTGTGATTGGAGAAAAGGTATAAACAGCCCATGAAGTAGGAATCAGGATCTGGAGGATCAAAGAGTTGGGCTCCCTTTTAGTCTCTGGGGGATTCAAGGGTGTCAGTCTTTAGTTTGAGACCGAGTAGTGCAGGGAAATTATTTGATGAAGAAGCACT
The DNA here is from genome assembly GCA_013397175.1 of Platysteira castanea. Classification (NCBI taxonomy): domain Eukaryota; kingdom Metazoa; phylum Chordata; class Aves; order Passeriformes; genus Platysteira; species Platysteira castanea. The sequence goes on from VYXC01007174.1 coordinate 1,074,114, forward strand.
CTGTCTTCTAGGGACTAGAATTTCCTAAGGTATCTTCGGCATGCAGCAAGTCTCCAGAGCTCAAATGGATCATGAAGGCTTGCATCATGAAGTTCAATTCCTTGCTCCGAATCAGCCAAAAGTGATGATCTGGAATTATCTAACTGTTAGCTGGACATGTTTCTCTCTGGCTTTAAACAGCCAGTTTCTGAAATGGGCTCACAGCTGACACTTCTAAGCAGACACAACTGCATGTTCTCCTTGGCGGCCTTCCCCGTTGGCTTGGCTCAGGCAGCCCTTTACTTGCTGTGCCCATTTCCAGTGAAGCCAGCTCCCCTTTCTACTGCCCCACGGCATTCCCTGGGGATCCCCAGACACCCTACCTAGATCTGTGAGCTCTCTCAGGTCCTGAGGAATTCATGTTCCCTTTGGATTTAGCTCTCAGGTCAAAGTATCAAATTTGTCTACTTTGTGATTGATCCTAATTTTTAAAAAAGACCTCTAGAAAGCCGAAACATTAGCGTGTTGTATCCTCTAACTTTGCATATCACAGAGGGGCGGGTTGGAGACTGCATGTCTGAGCTAAACAAGTCTGAGACAAACTTCTTCAGAGATCTAACAGCATTCTTAGCATTTCCTCGAGTCCTCTCCTCCTGTGCTGATCCAAACACCCCCTTTTAAAAAGTCAAGAGGCTTGTGCTCTTCATAATCCCAACAAGACACTGCTAACCTTGCTGCATTTCAATATTCTGGGCACTATCTGATCAATTGCTTTCTCCTTAGAAAAGGAGGATTTTTCTTGTATTACCACCACTCCTGGAAAATAAAACATAGAATAAAATTATTTCAATTGGAAGGGAACTCCAATGATCATCTAGTCCAACTGTTTGACCACTTCATGGCATGTTAATAAGGGAACTGTCTGAATGCTTCTTAAACACTGACTGGAGGCATCAACTCCTCTCTAGGAAGTCTGTTTCAATGCTTGACCACCCTCTTGCAAAGAAATGCTTCTGAATTTTCAGTCTAAATCTCCCCTGGAGACAAAGTATGCTAATAAACTACTTTTGCCATGCCTATAATGGGAAATACCTTTACTTAATTAGCTCAGTGGATTATAGCATTTACTCACAATCGCATATAGAGAAGCAGTTGGTTTGGGAAAAGACTGTATTGTATGTGGAAGGGTTAAACTGGATAAATTCTTCCTGCAGAGTAGCCATATGTGGCTGTTTTCCTCTCCAGACAGACAAGCCCAGCACGAGCCCTTTGAGGATATAAATCATGAGTTTCTGTGAAGCTCTACAGTGTGGGCTGTTATGATCCTAGTTTCATCTTTGATCAGATGTGAAGCCAAGTCTGGCAAGGATGTGGTCATGTTCTACCTGAAAGGCTTTTTTGGGTTTTTCATGTGATTTTTTTAACTTCTTCCTGCTTTAGTTTCAAGTTTCTTAGTCTGGTTTAGCTGTTAATTGTAGACCATTAGTTGGAGTAATAAGTATCTATTTTCTGTGATTTTCTTCTGAGTCATGAAGTGTTGGACAGAAGAGCAGCTAGCATTGCTGGAAATGCTGCTGGAGAAAATAATCAAAGTTCCAGGTGCTACTTACCGCCTCTTCAGATTAATTTTTCAAATTGCCTTTTTAGAAATTGTAAATTATTTGGATACTAAAAAATGTCATAAAATATATTTTAAATTTTTGAGTTCTCTGTTCTTTCAGCAGCAATGTCTCTACCTATAAACCTAGAAAGACTGAGTGAAAACCCGTGCAAAAAGCCATTACTTTTCAGTCACTGGTGACTGATCAGATAGGCCCAAGCAGTTGGTTCATCTCTGCGGTTGTTTTTTCTCAGTAGTACTACATTCTATTGAAAACTTTGTTCTCAGGTTTTGGGTATGCCTTCAGTTTGTCTCGCCAGGAATACACAGTGTTGAGCAATGGAGCTAATTTTTCCCAATGAATCTAACTATCTTTCCTACATCCTAAACTGTCCTGATGGTCTGTATACCTGTTCTGAGGTCACTGTGCCCTTTTGCTTGACTCAGATCAGGCACATGTGCTCCTACATAAGCAAACACGCCCCTTCCAGACGGTTAGCTTAAAGTTCTGTTCTCTTCTAATTTCAGAGAAAACCAAATCCTCTGCGGCATTAACTTGGTGAATTAAACTTTTGTTTAAGTTGAATTATCTTGAAAGACAGAAATAAGCTGGAATTGAAACTTCATAGCTGAAATACTTTACTTATATTTATTTTGTTTGGCTGTACCTTCCTTGAACGTAACTTAGACCCACTGCATCTTTAGTTGATACCGAGATAGTAAGACTTACAGCTATCTTGTGGAAACAGATTTGATTCAAATGATAGTAATATTTGTCTTCCATCCTCTCCATCTCTGGCTTGTTTGAAAACTTCTGTTATTGGTCTGCAAGTTTCAGTAGATTGAAAATTTCTTTGGCACATCCACGTGAAGCTTTGTGGATGTTGTTTACTGTTCATTAGGCTGTAACAGTAATTATATATCAAGTGGCGGAGTGAAGCCTCTAGAGATTGGAATCTCCTCTAAAACATTAAGCCTGTGACAATGTTGTCCACCTTGTCTAGCCACGTACACCTTACTTATGTGTACATAAACTTTTTCCAATTTTACCTATATCTTAAAAAAACTGCATTAAATCTTGTTCTGATTTAAGCATTAGTTCTTTGATGCTGTTCTTGGATATCAGAGATATAGTTCTTGCCACTCAAGGAAATGCTTTTACCCCAAATAACTGATGGCAAACCTGCAGAGGAGAACTTCAGTGTGGCTGCCATAGAGAGGGCATGGTGAATAAGAGGCAGAAAAAGACCATGAGGGTGCACAGCTGTGCCCAAGTACTCTCTAACCAAGCAAAGCTAATGGGTTTTGAGCTGAGGCTGGGGATTGTTGGTTCTTATACTGCTTACAACAGTAAACCAGGAGCCCTCATTCTCTGCTCTTCAGTGACACCTTGTAAACACAACTTGAGGACCTAGCTTGAGTGGCCTAGAGGACTTAGAGAGTGCAGAATTAGGATGACTTAAATTCATTATTTAAATAGATACACTGATTATCTTATTGACTCTCAATGTACTGTTTATGTAGGAATCTCTGTTTGAAGCAACCCCTAATTAAACATCAGGAGAAAGAAACCTTTGCATTTTCATTGAGCTCCAATCTTTTATTTTATGTCATAACAACTACTCTGCTATTTTACTTCCTTTGTATTGAGCCTAAGATCAAAGTAATAACTTAATTAAAAAGCAATCACTTCTAATCAGTTTAATAAGCAGCAAAGGAATTGCTTTGACTGAATGAAGGGGTTGTAGCCAGATCTCTGCGCTATGAGCCTGTGCCTGCTGGCACTGCTCTTTGCTTCATGTCTCAGCCTCCCTCGGTCCCTGCCCCGTTCGGTCCCTGTCCTGTCTCATCACGTTGTGCCTGCTTTTCCCACTCTAGGAGCTTGAGCAGCTTTAGTCTGTTCAGCTTACATGAGAAAGGCCTGAATAATTACACCTTTTCTGGAGCTGAGGGTAAACAGCAGGGAAGCATAATTTTATTCACTTCTAAGCAGAACTTACCAGCTCTTGGTATCCACTGTGGAACATTTCAGTTTCTTAATTTTTTCACTTACCACTGCCTAGTCCAAAATGAAGCAATAAGTTGGTGCATGTGCTCAGGCCATTTACTTCTAGGGCTTTCACATACCAGGGCTACATTTCTGGAATTCCTCCTATTCTTTAAAACATAAAGCTCTAGTTATATCCAAGCTCCTGGTGTTAACAAGTTAATTTACTTTTCAAATTGCACCACTGATCTGGAATGCCAGGGAAGAAGGCAATGACTGGCACTGGCATTAGCATTAGTCTCAAGATGGAAAGCAGTATTCATCCATTCCCATTTGACTTTTTCACTAATAGATGGTAGGGCAGAGTATACCCTCAGCAAACTGGGAAGAGTGGCTGATATAACAGAGGGTTATGCTGTCATCCAAAGGGGCCTTGACAGGCTGGAAAAATAAGTTGACAGGAACATCATCAAGTTCAACAAGAAGAGCAAAGTCCTGCACCTGGGAAGGAGCCAGTGTATACTGGGGACCATCCAGCTGGAAAGCAATTTGGAAGAAAAGGACCTGGGCATCCTGGTGGATGCTAAGTTGAACAGGAGCCAGCAGTGTGCCCTCGGAAAGAAGGGTTAATGGTACCCTGGGATCCATTAGGCAAAGCCTTGCCAGCAGGTTGAGGAACTTGATCCTGGTCCTCTGCTCAGCATTGGTGAGGCCATACCTGAAGCACTGTGTTCAGTCCACCAGAGGTAGATGGGCACAAGCTGAAACACAGAATGTTCCCTCTGAACATCAGAAGACACTTTTCCATGTGAGGATGATTGAGCACTGGCACAGGTTGCCCAGAGATACTGTGGAGTCTCCCTCCTTGGATATACTCAAGAGTTGTCTGGATACAGTCCTCAGCAACTTGCTCTAGGTGACCTTGCTTGAGCAGAGGGTTGGACTAGAGGACCTCCAGAGGTCCCTTCCAATCTCAATCATTCTGTGATTCTGTGATCTTTTCCTGTTACAGGCTGTAAGGCAGAGGATGGCCTTGTCACTCTAATTTAATACTGCATGTCTTTTCTCTGGCTAAGGTAATATATAAGAACAATTTCTTGGTGCAACTCTTTTCTGAAATCAAATAGCTTGAGCTACAATGTATTAAAGGGATCTTTTCTCTGAAACCTTTGGGATTAAAGGAAGGACCCACAGGAGGAATTTCCAAAAATTGATGTGGCAGGTGAACCTGAGCATATCTGGGTGCCAAATTGGACATCATTCAGGGTCCTCCTTTGCAACCCACAACTTCCTCTGGATACACCTTTTGGCTTGGACAACATGAAAACAGCACTGGGGATCTTGCATCCTTCTTCAAAAGTAGAAGGTATGAAGCAGTTCAGCAAAAGGTGACTCTGAGGCAGCTGGTGAGCGGGCAGGCCCAGGTACAACGAGGTGAGAGAGGCAGTGCCAGAGAGCAGGGCTGTACCCAGACACGAAGTAGTTCTCTACCCTGTGAAAGGTCTCATCACACGGTACTTGGACTGCTTTTCAAAGTACACTCTGTATAGTTGTATTTTTCATTGAGAAGTTCTATTAAGCTTTAGAACAAGACTGTAATCAATCACTACTGTGTTTGCTGATGTTTGTGATGATCAGCTGGAATATGCTATTTAATATGAAAGCAGTGTATGCATCATTTCTACTGTAGACTGGCACTGAATAACCTCAAAGTATATTAAACTGTTAATTTGACTTTAGTTTGTCTAAATGCTTCAATCTAGGCTGTGAATTCTTTTACTTAAAGAGTATTCATCCCTTTCAAAATAGAGCACACTGCTTGCCCTCACTTTTAAATACCTCAGCTATAAAACAGTTGCAAACATTGATGTCAAACCAGCAAAATATCGTGGGAATCATCAGGTGAATAATATTATTTTAAACTTACTTTCAGGTACTTTTCCTAACAATATCAAGGACATATTTCTTGTATTTGATGATGCACATTTGCTGATAAGCCAGGTACTAATTAACATACATTGCACTTAGGATTCCCTAGTGACAATCAAAGAACAAAGGTCTTGGGAATGATTAACAATCAAAGCTAAAGATAACAGCTGACTTCAGATCAATCTGATCTTTACCAGAATGCATTTGGCTACAAAGACATGAAGTAACCCCCGTAATCCTTAAAGTGAGGCTACTTCAACCATACAGAGGCCACAAAAATAGCACTTGAAATTTAAGAGGTTTATGATGGTCAGGGCCCTGATGAAGAAACATCAAAAGAAAATGATCGTTATACCTAAAGTCTGCTGAGGCTTGAGAGGCCATTTAACACCTATGGCACAGCCTTCAAGCTGGGAAAAATGGACTTAGTTTTCCTATCCCGTACACAACCAGTTAACTCTCAGTTCTGCCTCTCCCTCTGCCCCTCATCGTCACTAAACCCGAGTGATCTCCTCTTATACAACATTTAGGTGACTTACTTTCTTTCGAGTGTGCTGTTACACTCCACTCCAAATAAGACCAACTCTTTGCTCTTTCACCTTAATGTTCTGCTTTAACTATGCTGAATCCTAAAGCATATTCTATTTTGGGAATATCCTAGCTTTTGGCATTTTTATAAATCAAGTCCTCAGCAACCTGAAAGTAGAGTGATGGTTAGTGTCCAAGGCTGCAAATCAGCTTAGCTTGGTTGCTGATAAATATGACAGAAACACGTGTCTGCAACTAGCAATTTTATCTTGCTAGGACATTTTTAGGGGCAAAAATGGAAAGATTTTAACACCTCCAATTGAAAATATCTCCCAGACATGTTATCTATATCTTTTTAGCATACTGTTCCAGGGCTGCTAGCGTAGAAAGAGCAGGGAGAACAATTTAAACCTTACTGAAATTGAGCAAATTGGATTGTGGTGGCTAAGTTCAAGTGAAAGCTTCTTGTAAATGAAGAGCTTACAACTATTTGTCTGGCAGAAAGCCATGTGATCTTACTCATCTAATTCGCAGGAGACTTCTAGAGAGTGACAAATCCTACTGCTCCAGCAGCTGCATGTGTGCAGGTGCAGAATCACAGAAGTACTGCAATGAATAGTGAGGCATGAACAGCAAGAAGGGGAGACAGGATACCGCTGCTCTGTCGTCAGTGCTGCCACTTGCTCCCTGTGACAATTCTGTGACTAATTTCTTATTTATCACCTTAATGTCAAGGACTCAGGAATGATGGGCTCAGTTCCCAGTGTGGTAGGTACTCTGCAAACACAGAATAAAAAGGCAATTTCTGCCTTTAACCCCAAGCCTGCCATCTAAGAATAAGATACAACACAGCAGGATGTGGACAGCTTAGTAGGGGTAGGGGGGATCCAGCGGAGACATTATGCTCACTGTCAGAGGCAGGTTGCTCCAGCTACCAGTTAGTTAGCTGGTAACATTTTGGTGACATCACGGTTAAAGAGATTTTAAGAAATGTTTGAGGGCACACATAAGTGCATCTATGGAACTTCATTGACCACTTACGTCGTGTGAGGGCAAGATAAAGAAAGATGACATGTTTTAGGGCTCCAAATAAGTGGGTCCTGCCACAATCTGTTTAGAAGCATATTTTAATCCCAGTGAGAATGACTAGAAGACAAGCGCTAGACAGGGGTAGAGGTTTGAAGAGCTGGGAGCGAAAAGATGAGAAAAAAAAAAAAGACATTAATGCAATACAAGGAGAGGAAAAAGTGAAGGATCCAAATAGCAGCACAGGAAAATTATTTTCTAGAAGGATTTTGAATGAGACAAATAGATAGCAGGGATACTGGTAAAAACAACCTGTCAGGCTGAGGTGTCTCCTGGCCATGGAGACAGAAGATGAGACACAGAATGGCAGGGCTGAAAGGACAGCAGTGTTTCCCAAGTGAGCTGGAGAAAAGAAAGGAGAGATGGTGGCACAGAAGGCAGCCCTGTTGACTCTGTGTTAGAGATCACACATGTATAAGGAGCTATCAGACAGACAGAACTGCACACAAGTGAAAGATAGGCCCAGGTGAGGGAGGGCAGCATTTTTATGGACAGAAGGCCAGAAGAGGTTGGGGACTCTTAGTTTTAGTCCAAATCCAGTTCATGGTGAGTTTGAGTGAATGTCTTACCCTCCTCTACACTCCCTGTCATTCAGCTACCTGTATAAGGTAAGGGTAGTGTTAATTGGATGGTATGAGATTTAACAGGTACAGGTATAGTGCTCAGAAACCTCTGCATGTCTCTGTTATCAAAGTGCAAAATATTATTTATCCCAATATGGAAAATACATTCTTTCTTTCACAAGTTATTTTGGTGACTTCCAGACACCTGCCCTTGCTTCCTTCCAGGTAGAAGAAAAGCCCCACGAAAAATAGGTCCACGAGTATCAAGAAACTTCGCTACTCTAAAGGAGCAGCCTTGAAGACCATGAAGTTGTGGGGGCTGAAGGTCTCTTCAGTTTCCATTCTGAAAGATACCTTAATCCAGCCAAATATCTCACATGCATTAAGCCAAGAGACTTGCAGTGGTTTCCCAGGTTACAGTTCATTAGTGTCTGTATCACAGAAGAGCAGGAAGCACACTAAAGTACAATGCAGGTTTCATTGTTGCATGGTGCTGACAGAGAACACACTTCTCATACAGAAAATTAGACAGGCCCTGGTACTTCAGGTATTTTTAACTTGTGTTATGATGAGAGTTTTAGAAATAGGAGAGCTGGCATAAAGGACTTCGTGTAAATCCACAGTTCACAGCGTAAGGTGCTGCTCTTTCAAGCTTATGGCATCTAACAGCCACTGTAATAAATACCCACATGTGGGGAGGATTGATTTGCTGAACACTCTGCTGGACTTCTTCTTCTAGAACATGGATGCTGGCAAGTTTCCCAGCTACAGGGGGGATGGCTTGAGGCCTGAGGGACTGCTGGAAAACGGGCACTGCAGGCTAAGGCACCTACCCAGGGGTGCAATCACAGAAAATAAGCACCCTTAGCACTCTCCCGACCCTACTCCAAGGAAATATCTCCTTTAACTACATGACCATGTGCTACTTCAAGGTCATGGAGAGACTGGAGAAAGTTTCTGCATTTTTATGCTTTCACAGGACCTGACCTTGAAAGGTGCTCCCTGTGGGAAAACCACAGAGTCCACATCGGGGTCCAGCAGGATCAGTGCCCACCTTGCACATGCAGCATTCCAGACACGTAGAGCATTTTCCAAGGACCAGGGCCATCAGTAATCAGTCTAGGAGTTGGGACTGCTCATCTGCTAGAATCAGTGCTTGTCATACTAACTCCTGCTGCTTCAGGGGTCCCTGTACTCTTCTCCCTGGGTGTGTCTCTCCAGCTGTCTTGTTCTGGCTCCTAGGGGCACACAGCTTTGATTGTCAGTGTTTAATAGTGTCCAACATCACAGGCTCCAGCGCAGTCTTACTGTAGTGCTGTATTTCTCCACTCTTTTTCTTACCAAATGCCTGCCCTCCCCACATTGTCCTCCCTTCCCTGCCCCTAGTCCTGACCACTTCCTCGGGTTCTCACTATCAGTCCATGTGCTGTCTCTGCCCCCCTCATCCCCATATGAAATCCCAGGCTCCATGTCCGTATGCTCTCTCTGCCTTTGGGAACCAGCACGTCACCATGTGAATAAAGATCCTCTGAGGTCCCCATGCAGGGAGCCTTCTCTCCTCCTTTATGGCCACCGTGTTGTGGCGCTGACAGCCGCCGGAGCAGTGCGGGGCAGCTCGGAGGGGCCACGGGAAGCGGAGCAGCCGCTGTCCCCACGACAGCCCCGCTGCGCTCTCTGGGAAGGTTTGCGGCTTGCCATGCCAACGCAGAAACGACACACACCGCAACATCTTACCATAGATTAATAGAAGTGGCAGGAACAGGAGGGAACAGTGCATCTTCTGTGCTTGGTGCTGTTTCAAAAGAACTACATAGCAATATACACCAAATATCCAGAGTCTGAAGTATATATGTGAAATGTCTGACTTCAGAGACATTAACAACTAAGTTTCATTTGATTAGAAGTTACTGAATGAAAAGACGAGCTTGGAAAATGAAAGCAGGCTTCCTCATTCCATTTTCCAACTGCCCTGAAAGGAGGCAAAAAGATCTTTGTAGAAACTCTCTAAGAATATACTCCCTTCCCAGTTACTTTCCTGGACTTGCTGATGGATGGGACAGCTCACGGCAGAGGTTATTGGTACATTCAAACATCAGTTTCATAAGCCTATTATTACTAGAATCTGTGGGATAATTAATGCTTGCATGAGAAGTTAATGAAGGACAAAGATTCTTTACTGCTGATGGTCTCAGTGAAACAACTGTCTGGAACACATGAAAGAGCTATTGTCAGTAACAAATTACCATTACAGAGAACCACATGAATATAAATCTCTCAGGAAAGGTGACATGCTCTTTATTTTGTGGCTCTTATTCCAACAGTGACCCTACTGTCCATGTGCATTATCTCTCTGATGCACCCATTTGGCTTATTGGTGGGAGTCTGTACAGTTGAAGGTCTCATCATTCTGCACTTCTGACAGAGCCCCATTTACCTGCCCCCTGAGATTTGTTCTTCTGTCTAAAAACTCCTTGTCTCTTCTCAGTCCAATTTAACTGGTTTTTGTGATCCCTGAGCCAAATACCCAGATGTAGAGGCCAGAATTTGAAGCAATATTGATGTCATTGTTGTGCCACTGAGCAAACAAATGTCATATACCCTTCATCTGTGCAATGTGCTTCTGTAGAGTGCTGCTAACTTGAGCTTTCATTTGGGTGGTAGCTTTCCCTCCCTAATGGCAAAGGGCCAGCAAATCTTTGGATACGAACCTGGAGGTAATTTAACTCATATCTAGTAAATCAGCTGGATGAGAGTGTGCATCAGAACACAAATCCTGATTGAATTTAGGCAACCTAAAGGTAACAGGATCGAGAATTGTAGGTCTGGTTAACACTGTTAACATCATCTGCAGACAGGATTGTGTTTGCTACTCGCTTTAAAATTAAATGTGACATACAAGCTAGATGTCACCAAAAACTACATTTTCGGTGCCTTTCAGCTTCTCAAGCATATTTAAGAAAATGTTCTATAAAACAGAATTGCTTTTCCCTCCAAGAAAGAGAAAATTTCTTCTGAGTTCTACTTGGCTGGTTAATGAAATGACTTTCCATGTGGGTCATGATAATCTGGCTGACTGAGTATGAGTTGATCCTCATCCCATCAGGCTGTGATTCTTCTGAGATTGCTACAAATCCCACAAAAATGTCTAAAAACTGTCAGTTTTCCCACTAGATTTAAGTTAGCTTAGGTTTGTAAAGCTGTCAAAGGAAAGAGAGCTCCTTGTGTATTTGGCTGCTTGGAAAGTTCTTGTACATTGTTTATCCCTGCTGGTGCTAGAAAAGACTTGCAAGGACAAACTGGTGCATGGTTTTGCTCAAGATGTCTGTGCATTGCTTACGGTTAAACCCTGAAAATGCATACTGGCCAGGGGAAAATTTCTTGAATGTGGCCAATCAAGCTCTTTCATATAAAACTAAGCCTACAGTCGAGAAGAACAGCTCATCCCACAAAAACTGGTCTGGTACTTGAAGCTATAGGTGATCCTCTATCTTCATTCTGTTTTGGGATGGCAGTTCATGTGTAGACCTGGATTCTGGACCAAACCTTTACAGTGTCACCTCTCTTTGTCATTCTTCATTGATCTTGCCAAGACAGGAGCCCATACCTTGTTTGCAGAGAGGTTATTTTCATGTCATTACTTCAGAGTGGTTACAGGTCAAAGAAGAAGTGTTTTTACTGAAGAGGAAGGGAAGGGCTGCAATGCTAATGTTGGCATCTTCAGCCAAGTAAGAGCACACAATGTAAGAGCCAACACAATCCCATATGTGTGGAGCATTCTTATATATATCCTCACAGGGATTGCATCCTAGCATGACTGAAGTTTTATGAAGATTGTTTTGAAAATATCTTTAGCATAATAGAAAAACTGGCTTGATCTCTGTGTAACCTTGAGGAGGAAAAAGGGGAAAAATGGGAAGGGATTTTTTCTGTCCTGCAACGAATCTGTTGCAGCTTGAGGGGCAAGATACTCGTGACTTTTCTGCTGCAAGCTTTATTGACCTTATGATGGTCCCTGTGCATTTGTATTGCTATAGACCAGTCCTTTTTGACATAAATGCAACAATTAAATATTTAGTCATCTTGGACAGACAAGATGAGTGAACCCTCAAAGGTCATGCAGGAAGCATAGAACCGTGAAGGGTACTGACCTGTGGTTTTCAGTAGACATTATTCCATATAGGCAAAGCTGTTGAATGATTATACCCCAAAGTTCAAGGAATTCTACTTTCTGGAAGTGCTAGATGTGTGGACAGAGTAACTGGAGAAAGGACTTGTCTGTTGCATGGTGTGGGATGTCTGTCTTTCATAATACTAAATAGCATACAGGAAAAGAAGAAAAAAATAAAATCAAAGAAACATATTGATAGCAACACTGTTCATTCTCTACCCTTGCAGTGCTGGACTTAAGGGAGGATCAGTTTAGTTGCAGTTGTCTATAGACATAATGCAAATCAGCATAAACTCGGCCACACCAGCAGTCACAACTGGTAAAAACAGCTACATGTGTTAGCAGGAACATCACAACAAGACAAACTGTAAAATCCCACTGATGCTTTAAAAATCATTTAATCTTTAAAAAGATGACATAAATAAAAGGTTTCTTTGTGAGAAAAGCTCTGGAAAAACAATAAACCAGAATATCACAAAACAGTCAGCTCCTGCATTGTCATTTCTAAGGAGGTGAAAGTGTCAGAAATTATAGGAACAAGACAAATGTGCTTCACTAACGCTGCTCAGGGAGCTCACATTAACTACTAACAGCCATAGAGATGCACATGTGAACACATTCATCTGCAAATATCGGACATAAATGGTGAAGAGACTGATGTAATTAATTGCTCATGAAAAGCATGCAAAATACACCAATACTTGTGCCAATGTAAATGGCAGAGGCAACAAACTGAATATAAACGAAAACATGAAGATATGATGGATAGTAATGGAGAGTGGAAAATGCTTTTTGTGTTTGGTCACATGCAACAATTGTTGCAGAATTTACAAATAAATAAGATGAAAAATAAATAGCACTATACAAAAAAAAAAAGCAGCAACTTCAAATGTGAGATTTGATACGTCTAAGACATGATAGAAGATAAATAGTTTTCAAACATCTGACTGGCCTTAACTGCAGAGGTCAGACAGTGATACATAAGTAAAAGTAGTGTAACATCAAAAGAGAGTGAACAGTTTCTTTCTGATCAAGAGGAGAAACTGGATCTGTCACCCAGCAAAAATTAGTCATGTGATAGAGAGAATTGACTGTGATATATTTTGAACCACAATAAAGATGGGCAGCTTTCACATCAAAGTCAAGTAAAAGCAATCTCTTAGGAATGCTCAGAGTCTCATGTGATCTCAGCAGAAAGACGTAGACATCAGGTTCTGTATTGCCGACAGAATAAAAACACCCTTGACACCACGAAGGGTGTCCTGCAATAATGTAATGACTGTAAGGATATGGAAGGACTTAGATACAAAAATCTAAGGATGGGGAGCAATTCAAAGCCCTTCAGTGTTGCCACGGGGAACCCAAAATATTTTTGGTAAACTGCAAATCTGCTCTGCATTACAAGAAAGAGAATGACGGGGGCAGACAGACAACCATTGCCTTATAGAGAAGCAGCCTTCTAGTATAAAAAGGCAGCAACAGAAAATAAACTATGCAAGCAATACAGACACCACTTTCTTGTGAAACATCAATAAACCAGTGAGACAAGCACAACATCTGTACAAATACAGCTGACTATTCACACTCAGGTCATTCTTTCAAATACACCTCCAAGTCACTCAAACATTGATACTTAGAAAATGAGATTCTCTATTTTCCAGGTACATTGGTACAATGGTACCTGAAAAAAAAGAGGGAAGTTCTTAACTGAAACAAGATAAGCACAGACCCACAGCAGAGATCTAACAAGCTAGTTATGGATATCTGACACAATATTAAGGCATCTTTAATTGCAAAAGAATCAGAAAAAAAAAAATCCTTACAAGAATGGGCCAAGCTGAACAGACAGATAAAATTTCTAAGATTTTAAAAGAGGTCGGCAAAGAGCAAAGAAAATGGGAAATTAGTTGTTCCCAGATAGAACATTTTGAATAGTTCTTGGTAAAAGTAGCCTGTCACAAGATCAGATACTGTAGATGGCTTTGTAGTACCAGCACTACTGCAGCTCACAAAAATGGAAGAGAAACACTTGCCAGTCAGCAGACTCAAGAACTCTGAGTACTGTGGGGTCATATAAGGATCTAACCGTTTTGGGGCAAAAAGCACAGACTTTTATTTCATGGGGACATGAATATGTACAGTCAGTACAAACATGAAGCAAAATCACAATGATGAAAGATGATGAAATATTCAAATCTTGAGATTTGAGCATCAGCTCTTGGAAACGACATAGATCTGACAACAGCTGTTGGAGGGAGCACTCAAACCTGAACTGCAGTGGCAGGACCAGCTGCCAGGGATGGCCTGCATTTCCTGGAGACATGCACTCTTGCCACAAGTAACTTCTCTGGAAAACTATGTGGTAATAAAGCATGAAAGAGCTACTGTTCTAAACTAAGAGGAAAACATTCTCTGTTGCTAAGGGAAGTCAGGGCTTAGTTAACTCATCACTTTTTTCATAGCGGATACACATATATATGAGTACAGAATATGCCTCCTGATGCACATTCATGGAATGATCACTATGTGAATTGATTAACTCCTTTCATAGACACGATCCTCAGATTTAGTTTTGCTGTTTACATTCTAGTAACTGCCATTCTTCTTTACAGTGTGGGGAGATGTTTCTTCTCTACTTTTGAGCACTGGATACTCTTAGCAACCCAGCAGACAGTTTGGTGACAGCTGATAGGGGTTGCTTTCTGGCTTCTTAAGGAGATGACATTTAGCCACTGGGCTGTTCTTACTGATGTTTCTTCTTTAACTCAGTCTTCATAGACACAGAAAAGAGTTTTTCTGTATTTTACATTTTGTAAATACACCAGCTTTAGGTAACAATTGAGCTCCTTCTGTGACAATGAAGTATCATCTTGTGTAGTGAAAAGTCAAATGCATTGGTAGTGTGATAACTCTCCAAATATTTTTGGTTGCTAGTCTTGGATTTTCAATCCCAGGCAAAATGTACCACATCATAAATATAACTACAATGTAATGGCAACACTTGTCTTTTGCCTCCTCGGTACTGAGAAGTTTGAGGCTTAAAATAGTGATATGCTTGCCGCATGGATAGTATTAGATAGACAGATGGTACACTGTTCTCACTTTGTAACCATACAACCCATACCTCCACAGACCTACCTACTGCCTGGTAGTCAGCATGTGAATACAAAAGGTTAACTTGTTAGGTGTGCCCAGGTGCACTGCTGAGCACAGTGGTGCCTGCTGATTATTTTCTAGGTTTTTAAAATATATCTTTCTCTTATTCTTTTAATAACTCGTGCTAGAATGGAGAAACATAACAGAAACTGATGTGCCTTCCAAAAAGAATTCCTTCTCTCTTACTGTTTATATATACACAACTGGGAAAGTCATGTTCTCCTCATGCATTGTAATTGCTGACGTAGTGGCATATCCTATAAACGAGGTCCAGTTTTCAGAGGAATTGCTACATTTCCTTTGAGGCTCCTTCTCACACACAAACTCATGTTGTAAGTGTCCTAGCTTGCTCTTTATTACTCCTTTTGGTTTTTTTCATTAAAAAATTCAATTCATTTTGTAAATCATTTACAACAGTGGCTGTAGTGATACCACTGTTTAGTTTAAGCACCTTTTTCCATTTAACTTTGCCAGGATTAAATGACTTTCTATCCCTACTGTGTAAGCTCTATAGCAGTTGTTTTGGTCCCTTTGTAGCTAAGCTTATCTCAATGTGATTTCTATTTCTTTGTTTCTGAAATGTTACCTTTATTAAACTTTTGCTTTCTTAGATAAAGTATGAAACAAGCATTGGAGAGGTACATAGGGAAACCCATTGTATAAACAAGCAGTATCTTCTTATGCAGATATGAAAAAACTCTTTGTCTGGGTATTCCTCAGATATACAAAGAGAACAAAACTCTGCAGTTTCTCTCCGTGTACACTCTATTGGTTTTGCTGGGATTTCTCCAAAATAAAAAAATCAAATTTCAATACTGTGTAATTACCCAGAAATATGTTCCCAGGACTCTACATAAGGTTTTCCTTTAATTCCTACTTCTCTGAAATTGTCTTGTTATACAAGCCTAAAAAATGCTCCGGGAAGGCTTAGTGAGGCATATTATCTTTGATTTTTTCTGTTGCCCTGCACACAAGTTTATCTAATCAGATGGTGATTGGAGAAGCCTGGATCCATCACAGTTGTTAACATCAACTGAGGTTTGCAGAGTCTTTCCTTTCATCTCTCTTAGCTTGTCCTGAGACAGCAGTTTCCAAATTGATCCAAAGCAGCTATTGCTGGAATGACTGTAAGGAATAGTTGAATAATGATGATTGGGCAGAATTCATTTATTATTCTTACTATTTTCTGTGTGGTCATCTCTTTTCTATGGCTCACTATGGTGTAAGGAAAAGATCTGATTCCTATTAAAAAAAAAAAAATCACATTGATTTCTCTAGGCTCTTATTCATGTTCAATTCATGCCCCATTTTAGTCATAACCTTGTTACAGTCCTGATCACAACAATTAGTGCATTATACAATACAAAAACAGTTTGAATGCTGAGAGCTATAATAGTTGATTAACTGACAAGTGAATCCTCAGTTTTTATGTTCTTCAAAAATTTTGTACTATAGGGCTGGGAGCCATTCAAAGTTTCAGTGTTTTGCTGTTAATGAGAGCTTTTTATGGTTTTATGGTTGCGTATACATAATGGTATGGGCCAAAGAAAATTATCAGCCTTGTTAGGGACTCTGAGTCCCATCTGTATTCTGCAGCACACAGCTCTCATTCTCTATTTTCCTTTTGTAGGAAAGTGTTTTAATTCCTACTGGAATTCCTACTGTGAAATCACTTTTGGAGAAACAGAGAAACTGATACTGATGCAGGCACTAATACATCTGCCTTGAGGCTATTCTTTGTTTTTCTTTTTTCTAGCACAGCCAGTCTAGCCCAGCAAAAGGAAATAAGACAATAGAAAAGGTAAATGGTTTCTTCATACTTCCTTTCTCATAAACAAACAAAACCTACCGAATGATCAAACTCCTCTGAGTATCAGCATTTAAACTAGTCTCCAGCTATCTGGCATTAAAAACAAGTCTTCTTGTTGAGACTCAATTTCTTCAATCTTGTTTTGCAACCTCCAGTACTAATTGATGCTCAAGGTACATGGTGTACTAGCTGGCTTTTATATTCGTTTTCATCAGCAAAGCCTCTCTCTATCTTCAATAAATTATTTAACCCTTTGTGTGTATGGATGATCATTAATACTGATTCTTACTAAGCCTCTACACACACACACACACACACACACACATATATAAAATGTGCAATTCCTTTCATTTCACTTAGTGGAGTTATAGAGCGATCTATTGAGACATGACACTGTGTGCATGTTGTAAATAATTCAAGAGTGAAAGAAGCGGCATGAGCCTTCAGAATAAATATTGCACATCACCTAAAATCAGACAGACGTTTGATTTCACTTCTTTAAAATTCCTCAGGTAGCAAGAGATATGACTGAGAAGTTTAAAAGTACTGCTGAGCTAGAGCTAAAACATTTTCTCTCCCTCCCTCAAAGTCTGCTTCTCAGTGAAGTCTGAGGCTGTAAAATATTTTACTTGCTAAATAGCATTAAATTTTTAAAAGTGTGATGATGCCTTAATACCTTTGAGTTCAACAGAGAAATCATGAGTATTCATTCTAGCCAGATATTTTATCAAGGCAAGGAAAAAGTTTTCTGCATTTTGGATTCTGTTGTAATGATTTCTGGTTGAGGCTCTTTGAACAGCCAATAAGTTAAAAAATAGCAGTTAGGATACTTACCTGTTGTAAGTTAGCATTTGAACATCATTGGTGAGCGTGCCAATGCTTGGTGTCTGTTGGTCACAAGTAACTCAGTGTAATGCCCTCCACCAAGCTCCGAGTCAGGGGCACTGTCTCAGGGACAGCAAAATGGTCTGCATTTCATGTAACTCTACTCACATGAATTGGTTCACCTACCTGTTCAAATGTGGAAAAAGTATCAGGCCCTGGACACGATTATTATTTTGTGCGTGTGACTTCTAAGTATTTTTTCTCTGGTTGACCAGCTTGCTCAGTCTTGTCAATGAGCTGGAAGAGTTTTTTTTCCTTAGGACTCAGTTCAGGGTCCATCACTAGGGAAAGAGAGGTATTTGTGCTCATTAGCTTCCTAACGACCGCAAACTGCGCAGCAGCGCAAATCCCGAAAGCTGGGCCTTGCTGCATTCCCACTCGAACAAGTGGTGTTACAGCATGTCTGCCACGGCAGCTCACACAGCCACGGCACACGGCAGAGTGGCTGTGCCGGGCACGGAGCAAAGGGAAAGCAGGAGGCAGCCTCGCTCCTGAAGCTTCTGATCTGTTCTGAGGGGACAAAAACAACTAAAACAAAGCTGAGCCCTTTCACTTGGTTTTCTTGGCAATGGCATGGCTAAGCCTCTGGAGATTTTGTGGGCTTGCTTTGCATATCATTAAAAATTCATTAATTAGGGTTAATTTAAAAACTGAAAACAGATTTTAAGGCTAGTTAAATCTTCCAGAATTCTTGCCTTTTAAAAAAATTGATTTGTGAGAGTTTGGAAGGCTAACATAGGAAACAGTTCAGTTACACAATAGCTTGAAATGAAACATTCACCTCAGTAATCTATTTCCAGCTTATCAACCATCTTGATAGCTTGGGCAGGAAAATTACAATAGATTTCCAACAGCAAGAACAAAATATTGCATAAAACACAGCCCCACCTCTCCTCTTCTCTGTTTCACAGTCAATGCCAACAGCATAACCAATTCTGTGAGACTCCATCAGTCCCAAGGCTAGGTTCAGCTTTTTAAAATGATTGTGAAAGGGACAGCAAATCAGTTTTATCCAGATAAATATTTATTTAGCTGTATTTTTATGCTATTATTGAAGATGTGTGTGCATAGAAAGAATTGTATAAATTATCTTTTTTCAAAAGCTGTGGAGTGAATATATTTTATGATGATCATTATAACCTGTCTGATGCCACAGTGCTCTGCCAGCCAGTTGTGAATTGGCCTGGCAGTTCGCTTCCATGTGCTCCCAAGCCAGTGGTGGGTATGGGTAGGATCTGCTCTTTGGGGTTTGCTGGTAGCAAGGTCTCGCCAGTGTTCCAAGCCTCAGTAGACCAGTTCCCTCATGCTCCTCTCACAGCTGACTGAGGTTGTGGGCTATGTGGATATCTCATTTACCATCTGACCCTCTGTGCAACCCTCCAGGAGAAAGGCACTCTTAATACTGCATGGTCAAATCAGTGTTTCAGCCTTGTAGGATCTGGTCTGCCCTGCTTCACCTCGAAGTTTTCCTAATGTGCAGTGGCAGCTGCTTATCTGAACAGAAGTCTCTGAGCAGGAAGCTACACCAGTAATGCTTCCATCTCCTTGTGGATCACTGTTTCAAGGAGAAAGACTTTGGAGGAACTGAAAGTCAGTAAAAAACTCAGCTGATGCCAGGCAACATCACGGGTGACTTTCTGAGCAAGTTCTGGCACCTTTCCTGGGGAAGGCAGCTCTGGAGTGGGTCCTTTACCTCTGGAGTGGTTGTGAGCACCAACACACAGGTGCTCAGTGTGCAAGTCAGACCAGGGCTGCCAGCTTGCTAGAGGTGCATCCCACTCTACAGTCTACAACTATAAAATTTTTCTAGTGGCCACTGACGGTAGTAACGATTCTTCTTTTAATCGTCAAGACATTTTCCAGCACTAGGAAGGGGTTTTAGACATCTCCCAGGACACTTCCTTTGCCTACAAGTGAAAATATGATGGTCTTAAATATGATCTAAAAGGCTATAAAGAGCAAATAAAGCTCAAATCTCCAATGCTTTGTTTCTGAATCCATTCTGAACAGAACATTTTGTGTGGAATATTTAAACACATTAAGTGTTTCTGTGGTCAAATTGCTGATGCCTGAAGTGAATATGATATTCATTACAGAAGTTTACTTGCGTTTTCTTGCCCAGAACATGGCTGAAACTTTGGATTTTCCTTTGTTACCTTCACTACAAGCAATATATAGTTCAGTAAAGCTAAGGCTGAGTGAAGTCACAGGGAAATATTTTATGATGTGAGCACAGGCAAAAGCCATGACTTGTTCCTTCCCATGCTTGAGAGAAGTTATTATGGTATTTCAGGATATATAGTGACAGATGGACAAAGGTATGCTTTTATTTTTATCCACAAGTATAATTTAATACCCACTTCTGAGCAGAATAGCTCTGTGTATTCATTTGCATAATTGGAAGGGGCTTGACATATCTAGCTGCATTTTCTCTTCCAGTAATGCTAATCTTCTTTTTCCCATAGTCTGATTAAACTTTGCAAGTATCTAGTATCACAAATCTCCAATGTTCACACTGCTATCAGAAGGGAGTTTTGATTTGTTTGAGGAAGCTGGTGTTGCTGACCCTTAACAATACCATTTCAGTTGCCTGACCTTGCTGATAAGTAACTCCAGTGGTCATCTCCAAAGGGTGGTATTATCTCTTGTGTCAGAAAGGACTTCAGCTACTGAAAAGTTTGTACAGGGAAGTTTTATTTTCTTGTCACATGCAAAAAGGTGGCCTGTTGTCACTTAGAAGAATGCAATATGGACAAACAGATGCTCAGCAACAGCTCAATGAATTATCTATTTTATAATTTCAAGTTACCCTAAAGCATGTCTCTAGTTTTACTGATAGATTACTCACTTTTATGTTTAGCTGCTTCCTCACGCCATTGTTTCCATGGTAACACCTCTGAAACATTGTTTCTTTCTGAGGAGATGAAACCTAAAGTGGCTGGAATATTTGAGTGTTTAAATATTAAATGAAAACAACAGAAAAATGGTGGAGTGAGTCACACATTACAGGCAGGTGACACCCACAATATCTTCTATTAAATTGGACTATAGGGTAGCACTACCTTTGCTGTTCTCCTCCTACAAGCTGAAAACAGCAGCCAGCTCTTAGGAGTCGTCCTGAACCTGGGCTATCCTGATGCTGAGAGGCAGCTGAGCACACTTATGGCCAAGACTGGCTGAAAGATCCTGCTGCTAACCTCTGCAAGGAGTTAGGAATAGCAAAGAAGTTAATTTGCAAGAGTGCTGTATTTATTACTCGCCAGTGATAAACATTTCTTGTTAAAATTGGCAATAATTACAAAATTTCTTGCTATTTTGCTGTGAAGTCTGTTAGGAAGTCAACATGGAAACACTGTAAAAAGCATTCCTGCCAATGTTTGAAAATACACCAACATTTGCTTTGACTGTGTCTTTTCACTAATGGTAACAAACATCAATTACCTGGGTTTGGAGGGGGTCATGCTGCAGATGTGGTAATTTTTATAAACTTAAGGGGAACTTTTATGGAGGATTCTTAATATGCTGCAGCTACAGTTATGCCTCTCTCTGGCTACACCAATCCTTTTCAAATTCACAGTACAACACTTGACCTTCAAAGTGGATGTAGTGGTGCTCATTTCCCCAGCGTAGTTTGTTTCACTCATCCTTCTGATCCACTTTGATCACAAGTGTTCCCTCTGTCTGCTCCCACCAATGACTGTGCCCAGCCTACTTCCTTAGAACCATCTTTTCTTGTGTACCAAAGCTCTCTCTTCCTTCCCTTAAATGGCTCCTTAGACAAAGACCTTTCTCCTTCCTGTTCTGAACCTGGACTTCCAACCAGCCTTCTCTGTTCCCCCCGCTCTTGTCTGAACATAATGGGGAGCAAATTAACCCTCCTTTCTTATCTTTTCCACATGAGACAACATAAAACAACAATGAAATAAACGCCCTAAAGTCCTCATACAAAACACTCCATTGAGCACTATTCCCACTCACTTGGTTTCTCTGACTGTCTTTCCCTCTAAACTATCATTTTACATGATTTTATACACTGCATTTATCTTCCTAGGATAAGGTTGTTTTCTTCCTACTGTCTATAAAAGAACCTGATTTCTACTAACTTTACAGAAATAAATGGTAAGGATATTCTTCCCCTTCTCTGATTGACAGTTACAATTCCTTTTAGCTTTAACATTATAGGTTTTCAATAGAATAAACTTTTGTTTTTGAAAATCTGTGGTCATATGAGGGGGAAAATTCCCAGAACTCCCCAAGCTCTGCTCACTAACAGTGTTAAAAAAAGATGCCAGCCAAAGTAGGAGGTGTAAATTTTCTTAACATTTTTCACCATCATTTTATTTTAAAAGCTTTGATAGGCAAACAGCAATTTCAGTATAAAAATGGGTATTAAGTTTCAGAACAAGCCCACTCAACATTAGGGAGAGTTGGTGTTGCCTTAGGAAAAGGGAATGAACAAGATGACCTTTCCAGGTTCCTTCAACCATGTGTTCTGCAAGTCACTGAAAAAAGACAGTTTTCACCTTTCCAATAGTGTTGTTTCAAGGACATCAGTTGTCAGGACACATATTCCTGCACTTGTATATATAGCGTTTGGAGTTTGCAGTTGGTTTTTTCCAGTCACTAAGGATGAACGCTTGCTCTTCTTCTCTTTCTAATCTAATGAGGGAAAGGAGCTGCCCTGTTGAATCTCTCCCAGCTACCCCAACAGGACTTTCACTGGACCTCTTTGGCCTTCAAGCTTTCAAGCACTGACACCATCTGAGGCTTTTTTTTGTGAGAGAATTCTCCACAGCTTCCTCCTGTGTATTCGTAAGATCACAGCAGCCTGTGGTTTGGGCTAAAAACACATAGCTATTGAAAATTTTTCTCACTGTAATGAATCAATTTTTGCTTAGTTAATGATCCTTCTCATTCTGAGGGAATAGCAAAGGGTTTTGGAAAAAATTCCCAGTAGGTATGAAAGCTGAATAAGAGTATAGTTGACTGAGGTGTGTGAAGATGTCTCCTCAGTAGCTGTTTTGAATTTCACTTATTTCAAACATACCAAAACTTTCCAGAAAGAAAACAAATGGAGAGCATTTTATGGAACCGAATTTAGTTTCTTTATGTGGGAGTGGAATGAGATTATGAAGAGCAAACAAATGTGTTGTATACTGATGGAAAAAGTGCTTGTGATTAGCCCTAGTCCCTTGTGTTTAGCATGATGTCAGCTAACCTCATTCCTCACAGTTAAGGGTAAGCACAGTCAAATTTCCCCAATCCTCTGGGAGTAGGGCTTAGAATCAGTACTAAGCTTGAACCCATGTGTAGATTTGAAGAGGAGAAAAGAACTCTGTTTACAGAGAAAGGAAGACATGAAAAATTTGCACTGGGCGTAGAAAATTAAGAAGTGAAGAACTAAGTCGTGTAGCAAACAAGAGGGAAAGCACGAGGGAAGCAGTGAAATAGGCAGAAGAGAAAGTGACTGTGAGAGCAGAGAGGAATAGAAAATCACTGGCACAATGAAAACATAGTAAAATTAATTGACACTGGAATTCACTGGAGACAGAAAACTCAAGAAACTGAGAGAGACAGTATGTGTGTGGGGGAGCATATGCTGTGTAACCATCCCTGCAATTTAACCTCCATTTCAGCATGGCTTTATGCACGTGCATGAGTTCTTCAAATCTGGCAAGCATTTAATCAGATGCCTATATCCCTGAGAAGTCTAGAGGGCATTAAACATAGATGCTGTGACGAATTTGGAGGGCTTAGATAATATTGATTTAAGGTGGCAAATATTGAGGTTTTTCTAACAAAATCCCTTTTTTAGCTAGATGTTGATTGAAACCTTATGAACCGAAGAACACATTGAATACCACTGATATGCTTAATGTCTCTCATTCTGTCCGGCGAGAAGACATTTTGGTGGTCTTGGAGAAATTAATAGAGCCAATGTGCCTAAACTAAAATGCACTAACAGCACACGTGAGAGATCAAGAGTCAACTGATTTTATTTTCTTGCAGTTTAAGGTGACATCAAGTGTATAGATCTGGCTGGTAGCATTTGTTCTTACTGTATGGCAGGAAGATTACTTACATCAGCTTGACCTCCTTCCTTGGGCTTATGTGAGGTTGTTCACGGCATGGAGGATATGAGGAACTCTTGCTTGCAGCACCTCTGCACACTGTGGGAGAATTCCATTATTTTTGAGTGACTGCTGTTAAACACCCAAGCAGGGCCTTGGTGAGCGTGTGGCTCCTAGCTAAGCGTTGAAGGTGAGGTGTAATCACAGATGCTCCTCAGAAATACAAAGTAGCATTACCCAAGACTATTAAAGAGAAATCGGCACTAGGAAAACTGCATGACATAAAACACAAGGGAGGAGTTGGGTAAGTTAAAGGAAAATGTGGTTCCATATTACAATGTGAGACTGACCTCTTCATAGCACTTAAATTTCAGTTCACAGCTGAGTTACTTACAGCCTTGGAAGCAAAACAAAGGTCTGAGTTAAACTATAGAAATAACCCTTTATTAAGGAATACTTCTGCCTCTGAAGCATGCAAAAGTGCTATGTGATAACACCTCCACTAGAACTGGGAGGTAAAAATCTGAGAATGCATAGAAAGACATGGAGGATCTTAGCACAAGGATGAGTTCTGGGTATTACAGCTGGAGCTTCTCTGTAATACACTGGTCCCAGTTCAGGGTTTACCCATCACAGAGGGTCTGGCTGAACCCTCAGTGCTGATGTCAACAATGCATCTGCTTTCTAAATTTCAAGTATGGCTCAGCAAAGCACCTTTCACCAGTGCTTGAAGAACCATCTGGGTATGTATATACACCTAAGGAGGTAGGGTGGTTGGAGTTACAGTTCAAAACTTGACTGTTGATTTGCTTTCTGAAAGCTGGTATTGTCAAGTCATATTTGTGTGTCCTCCTTTGCGAGGGACTAGGTCCTAAATAAACACAGGATTGCTTCTTCCTTGACAGTCAGGTAATTATGGACAGTGCCAAGCTAAGGTTCTCTCCATGGCTCCCTTATATGAACCACCCGGGCCAAATAGCAAAGGCAGGATACCAGTCTCTTTTCCCACCAACACTTTTCCTCTCAGTTAAATTTTTATGGCTTATGGGAGATTCTGGGGTCTTTTTCTAAGGGAACATTTTTGGCTTTTCTCTGATTTTATCTCCTGACCTTGCAGACAGGACAGAGGGGTTGATACTGGGATGCTAGTTGTATCAGTTGTATCAGAAAAGTTGGACTTGAAAAGGCTCCTAGGGCTGGTTGCATACCTGTCACAAACATCCACCTTCTAACCATCCAGGCTTCTCAGCTGCTGCACTTCCAGCTCTTCTGTGCTGGAACAATCTTCATGGCTAACTAACAGGGCCTCAGCTTCCAGTAACCTTGCCATGTTTCTGCTTTTTCTACTCCATTTAGGGGGTGCCACAGAAAATTAATCCAAACATACTTCTCCTTCAACTCTGAGCAGCATCAATACTGTCTTCTCAGATGAGCTGCTTTCATGGATCTCCTGTGAGACACTTCCCTAATTCAAAGCCTTTTGGCTGTTTCTCAGTTCAAGATACTAATTGTGCTTGAGATGAAAAACAAGCACATTTGGCAGTGCTAGATGAAACTAACATTAATATGCGCTTCTAGTGAGATATTTTGGCGTGGGACATACACAAAAGTTAAAATATCACAATGATAAACACAGCAATAAGAAAGAAGATTTGTTTCTTGTGTTTGGCTTAAAGACAAGTGCTATTTAATACTTTCTTCCTCTACACTTTGTTTTGATGATATTTCCCAAATACCTTTAATTTTCAAAATGCAATTCTTTCAGCATTCCTCAACCTAGTCTGGAAAACATTTTGTTCTGATCATACTGGAAACAGAATATCTGAGGTATCACCAAATCACTCACTGTGAAAGCATCACTCAGAAAACTGTGTTGTGTCTTTTTTTTTTTTTGAGACTATTAATGGAAGGCCTCACTGAATTCATATACAGTTGTTTGGGTTGCAGTAAGAGATAGCAATAATTTAAGATTTAAAAAAAATGCAAATTTCTCTAATGTCACCTTATGTAGAAAGCATTTGCTCCTTTTTTGCCTTCAATACTACATTACTGCCCCCTCACACACAGCATGGATGTCTTAAATCAGATGTAAGTGTTGGGACATCATTCCAGTAACAACCTCCACGTGAATGGCTCAAATGTACTCAAATAGACTCTCCTGGTGAGAGATAACTGGAGCTGAATTCTGCAGCACACCTCTTCCTTTGAGACATCCTACACAAAGAGCTACCTGACACATTTCTCAAAAAAACCTCAACAAAATAAAAGTGATTTGGAATTCTTTTCTGAAAGTCTAGTATTCAAGAACAATTTTGAGGTTGCCCTGTGATCACCAGACTGATTAAAAATCAGAAGCTTGTATGATTAGGAGATTAGTAGTGTCTGAACTTTGATCTGCCTCATTTGTGTACACAGGAAAGGGAGAGACACACATCGTCATGCTGAGAACTGCTTTCATGGGTAGCAGATTTCTCTGTAAGGGATTTTCTGTAAGGGATTCACAAAAGAACCCTTCACAGTTTTGGTTCTTGTTTCCTGCCTTCAGTGGTTCACATGGAAGGCCTCAAGGTTTCTATAGTCACTAACTCTTAACTCCAAACCAGCCAACTTTATAACAGCCAAAAAGAAAAGGAAAAAAACCTCTATGTCAAAACAGGCAATATTATAATTGCATTCCTGTTACTAACCATGTGCTTTGGTTTGATCCATGTGATGTTCATAGGATCCGACAGAATTAATGAAAATCCCTCACACGTGAAACTCAGGACCTCTAACAATGGTTCCCTTGCACGGTCTTTGTGTAAACAACACATTGACACAAACACGGAATATCTGCGAGTGACAGCCTCAACTCCAGACACAAATTTATCTCAGTTGTGGCAAACTTGTCATTGCATGGCTTAACATCAGCACCTCTTCAGATCAGCTTTCAAAGACATGGCTTTGAAAATGTCTTCAGTGTAAAGAGTAAATAAGTGAATAAACACAGTAAACATAAAAATCACAAGTAAAATTCATCAGCTGTGGGAAGAAACCCAACCACTAGAATAGCCTCTTTGAAGCCATGGCCCTTATAAGTGAAGAATGGTCAGGCATTGGAACAAGCTGCCCTGGGAAGCAGTGGACTCACAAACCCTGGAAGTGCTCAAAAAATGTGTAGATGTGGCACTTGGGTACATGGTTCAGTGTTGAATGTGTCAGCGCTGGGTTAATGGTTGAACCTGATGATCTTACAACCTTAAAGATTCTATTATTCTAAGCAGATTATAAACTTATTTTACAGAAACCCCAACAAATCTCTGCAATCCCCTCCAGTGTCACCACCCTTCTACCGCTCGATAAAATCTTCATATGGAAAACTACAGTAGTGTCAGCACTGCAACTCTCACTAAACACAGAAGAAGGGGATGGCAGACTAATATTTGCATTGCCACTTGAGTGGAAGGGGAGGCTTTAGTCCCAGATAAGAGGTGATGCAAAGCCATGTGAAGAATTAGCTCCCATCTATTATGACAGCTGACAGGGTATAAAGTGGCATCTCTACTGACATGGCCAACCAACACCTTCACTGGAGCTTAAAGGTCTTCAATGAAAAAACCAAGTTCACTATAAATAAAGGTACTGATCTAAAGACCTTCATTTGCCTTTATCCAGCTTCCATTGCCTCTGTGTCTGATTAGCTTGTAAATTCTTTTGGTCACAGATAGCTTTCACCATTCTGGGTTCAACTTTGAGATCTCCTATCTGGCTATGGAGAGAAATCAAGGGACATAACCTGATTTGAAATCTTCTCTACTATCTTTTTTGTAGTAGGCAAGAGCCCTCAGAGTTACTTTTCCCCTCTCAGCAGCTATAAAGGGAATGAAAGAGAGGAGACTGGAGCATGTCTCAGTGCCATTCTTCTGATATGCAGTTGTTTTCCCGCTTTAATGTAAATCAGAAAGTCAAAAGCCCATCTGAGCCTATGTGCCTGTCGAGCTCGGACATTTAAGACACACAAGTTTCTGTAGCTACGTGCATGTAAACAAGCAACACGGTTAACACAACTATTTCTCTTTGGCCCCCCACCTTGAGTAATGCCTTTTGCACTTCAGACAACTGGCAGTTTTCAGCATGAATCCAGAGCAATTTCACATGCAATGTGTACCACAGCATCCTGAGCATTGTGCTGCTGCATCCTACTACAGTGGATAGAATTCACAAGCAAAACTAAAAACCACATTTAAACAATGATAGGAAAACAGAGGATTGGTGATATTTTGTTTGCGGTGGTTGTTTATGTAGGCTATTGTATTATAATTATGACACCATGAGAAACAATGCCAGATAGGTGTTGTATGTTCTGAAGAATACAGACAACGATCCAGAGGGAATCACCTGAAAGGCCTTCTGTCGTAAACCAAATGCCATATCGAAAAGAAGATCAAATGAGTTAATCCCATTTTGTCTACATGTGCTTTCTCACATGCACAGCGTTTCTGGGAGGAATACAGAACCAATTCGTGTGCTGTAGGAGGAAGTTCCCACCACTCGCTGGCTAACAGTAACCACTTAATTAATGTAAACATAAAATTTTAGCTAAAAAAAGAAATGAAATCACGGTGGCACAGCCTGGAACTAACCACCGTTTCACAAAATGGGTCATTAATTTGTCACCTTGAACACCACGCGTTCGTTGCAGTGCAAACTGCGCGCAGAAGCGCCATTCTCCCCGTGGAAGCCCATCTTGAAACGCATCTCCTAGAGACAGGTGTAAGAGCCCCGAGCCATCAGCGCTCCCCGCCAGCCCCGGGGCGCTGCTCGCGCTCCTGCCCGCTCCAGCCCCTCAGGGGATCCGGCCCCGGCGCCCCCCTCGGCACCTGCCGCTGCCCGCTCCCCTCCGCGCAGGGACGCCAGGCGCGACACCGAGAGCGGGTCATTCCTGCGCCGTTTCGGGGAAAGGATTAATTTCGCCACTTAATTCCTTCCCCGCGGCCCGGCGGTGGGGGAGGGCACATGCGCGTTGCCATGGGTGCCGGAGGAGCACCCAGAAAGTTGCGGGAGAGGGGCGGGGAGAAGGGGCTGAGCCGCCCGCCGGGGCTGAGTGCCCGCCCGGCGCTCCGCTGAGAGCCCGTGGGCAGCTGCTCTCGCCGCGGCAGCTGAGTCGCGCACCTGCCTTGGGGAGGGAGGGAGGAAAGGGATAAACTTCAAACTTGGCTGGGCGTGCAGGGAGCCGCATGGATGTGTCCGTCCTTCGGCTCTGACTCGCAGCCCGCGGCGTGCTGTGGGGCGGCCGCTGCCCGAGGAGCGCGGGGCGCCGCCGCGCCGCTTCCTCCTCCGCCGCCGNGCTTCTCTTCGCGCTGCAGCCCGACCGATATGGAGCCGTCCGCGGGAAGCCGCCGGGAGTGATCCCCGCTTTCCCACCGGCTCACGGGCCGCCTCCTCGGCGCCCGCGCTCGCTCCGATGGAGCTGGAGGAGACGCCGCTCGCCACCCCAAAGACCATGCTGCTTATGCTGAGGAAAGTTCGCAAGAGGCGGGAGATGCTGCTGCAGCAGCTGGGCTTCATCTGCGCCATCCTCTTCTTCGCCTGGTGCATGTCCAGCCTGCTCTCCAGAGCGGGTGAGTGGCAGTGGCGGCGGGACCGGCGGACCCCGGCAGGGCCAGGCGGGCGGCTGTGGCGGCCCGGGGACTGCAGCCGCCCCGGGGCAGCCGGGGTTTGGCGGGGTCAGGCGGCGGTGGCTGTTCCCGTTTGGAGTCTCCCAGTGGAAATGCCGCGGCGTGCGAGCGAGGCGGGGGAGCAACGCGGGTTTCTCGGGAGAAAGCCTCGCGCCGGGCGGATGCCTGGCCACAGCCCCGGGGAGAGGGGGAAGCTGCGCCGCTGGCGCCTGCTCGTCCCCGGCTCCCCGGCCCCGAGCCCGCCGCGCTTCTCGGGTCAGGAACCTAAAGGGCATCACGAGGCAGCTTTGTGCCTGGGAATGGCCCTGAAGGAGTTTCCCCCCTGCCGTTGCATCAGAGCAGAGTTATCTCCAGCCGCCTGTGGTCCCCTCTGCAACTTCGGGCTACCTTCCGTTTTGTCCGTAGGTTGTAAAGTACATCAGCTATAGCTGCTTCTTTTCTCAATCTCACACGCACCCCCAACACCTCTCCCCCTGTTATAGTATAGATTTGACAGAAAATTCTGCATTTTAGTCTCGGAACAGTGCTAAGCTTACGTTTTGTAGAGAGAGTATTATACACTCCTTTGCATCCTTTGTGCAAGTGCTGTATTGGTAAACTGATGCATTTACAATTAACCATATCATTCCCACTTGTTTTTCTGCCTGCTGCCACAGTTTGGGCTGTAAGTGTGCAGTTCCAGGTCATCATCCTGCAATATGATTCACACCCCTCCAATACAAAGTGTAAGGCTGCTGGGATAGCACTTGGATCTCTAGGTAGGGCTGCCAACAGTCTTTGAAGATTTAAGAACAAAATCGACTAAGCCCATCACTAAGTCTCTACATTTAATGTAAGAAACTCAGATTTCAGCACAATTAGGGTGGGTCATCTCCTTAAATTATAGCTGAAATTCAAGTGTGTGCCTTAGGGAAGAAAAATCTGCTGGAACTTTTTATAGTTTGTAATGCTCTTGTGCTCAAATTATTGCCTGGCTTGTTTGAGTTGTATCTATGATGGCAACAAGCCATCCATATAAGAATTCAGTGTCTTAGACCATATGACCATATTGCTCATCTTAAAACTTTCAACTTGTTTTTTCAAATTGAAAACAAGTAGTGGGGTTATGAATATGTTTGCATAGCTTGAGGGGTTTTTTTGGTGCAGTTCTTGTTTTCCAAAACTTTTTTAGGTTTCCATGAAAAATGTCATGACTAATGAAAGTTTTTAATCTCCTGGGTTATCAACTAAATCCCTCATAACCTAATTTTTGATGGTATGATGCATCAGGTAGGGTTTTTTTTCAGCTGGCTAATTTACAGTACATATTATCCATAAACACCAACCATCTGTTGTCTGTGTTTCTTATAATTGTGGTTCAGAATATTTTACTCTTGAAAAACTTACTTCCAAACAAGCTTTCTTTTTTCCAAGAGTCACTAAGAAAATACAAGCATTACGTGATGACTGTATAAAGTCTAAAATTGGCCAAGGAAGAATTTTGGTTGTTATTATAATATGTTCATTTGAAATAGATAAGCTTGAGGTGGATGTAATTTAATTAAGAGGCTCTGTTCTTTCTTTGATTATTATAATTGCATATGGTACATGATCTCACAGGTGCTCCTGTACTCCATTTAACAGGTTTCGTTGACAATGCTTCTAGAATATGAGTTTTGGCAAAAGCTCCACTGACTTCTAAAAAAGTTCGGTTTTTTTAACACTTATGAGGATTCACTGTGATTTCCATATTCTTTGACAAGTTATGAATGGTTTGATATTATTAAGCATACCCAAGACTGAAAAGTTCAGAATAAACTAAAATGTAACTGGAACATATCCATATGCATTTTAATTTTTTCGTGAAAGCAGTAATGTAATATGTGCAAGTACAGATGACTAAATGGAAGTGTGATTTTTGCTCATGTCAGCATAGCCGGGCTGGTTTCATCTATAGGAACTGCTAAGTGTTGACTTTCACAGGTACAGACTTTCAGCATTTGCTTGCTGCAGAATATTTTCCTGCTGTGGGTCACAGCCGAGTGTTCTGATAGTTCTGATAGCCAGGACACGCCAGCAGCTAGGATGGGGCACCTAGGGTTGCACCCGTTGGAGCTGGGGGCATCTAGCACACGTCTGTTGTCACATGCTCTAGTCACACCTCGGATTTTTCCCCATTTGCATTCTGATGGTCTGTCCATGCTCCTTGATAGTGGGCACGTGTAGTCGGGATGATGCAGGAAAAAATTTGTGCTAGTGAGCATAACATCCTTTTTATTTAATATAGGCCAAGAATCAGCTATTCCAGACAGGAGCGTTCTATCAGGAATGTGGAGGAACAGAAGGTTGATGGCATCACCGAATGGGACGCACGAAGAGAACTGTACAGAGCCAGGTAAGATAGGAAAACTTTGCAATGTTCTGTAAGCTCTTGAGATGTATTGGGTAGTTTTGTCATGACCAACCAAGCTGCAGTGATATGTAAACATCAGCATTAAACTTCAAAAAACCCAACAAACCAGGACTGTTCTGTGTAGAAATAATGTTTATTGTGCTACATATTGACATGATTTTATGTATCAAAGGCAAAAAGTAATGTTCAGCTAGAGGAATGTTTCGGGGTCATTGTGAGACTAGTGCTGACAATTTGATTTCTGTAGTTTTGTCCCTTCGGTGATTATTCATTTCTGTCCAGCTGATGCTGTGTATGTTGCACAAGTCATGAGAGCTGTACTCCTCTTAAAACTACGGGTAGCTAAACATGCAGTGTTTTAGAAGACATCTGAGCACAGTGATTTATGTTCATTACCATTACACAGTTAATCATGTTTTGCCATTTTAATGATAAACTATGTATTCAGAGTAGGAATTTATGTTGTGTGGGGGGTGGGGATGGTGAGATAAGTGATATGGAAACCCTGGAATCCATTTTGCTTCAGGATATCTATCTTGACCAGGCAAAAAGAATTGATTGAGGGCAGGAATAGATGATGCATTTTAGTATCAGTGTTAGTCCACAATGCTTTCATCTTCCCATCTGTCTTTCCAGTGTGTATTTCCTTTCTCTCTCGTTGCCTCTCTGTGGTTTATGGTGTGTGGGAGATGAGACATTTTGCCAATGGCACTAGCCAAGTTAATTTAAAGTTCAGATTTATTTTTTTTTAATGTGGCTCTTTGATCAACTCTTTGATAGCAAGAGTCTGTGCCTTCTCGCCAACAGCATCAGCATGAGTTCTAGGATACTGTCAGCCCCAGGCAGTAGGAGAGTTTGGAGCAATATTCCTGCCCTCACTTACACGTTTGTTGTCATACTGAGGTGCCTGTTGTATAGATAGAGGATCACTACTGTGCTTATACACTCCTGAGAGAGGAGTGGAAGAACATTGCTGGAAGTATGTGGGTCCAGAAGTTTTAATTGTATCTTCTTGATGTCCAGGAGCTTCCCTGTGCTTTTGTTAAGAGCTTTGTGGGTCACTTTGCTGTGTTCTGCATCTGTAATCTTAGGATGCTCTTGATTTGGATGTCAAAGTTGTTCAAACAAGAAAGAATAGTTCAGCTTCCTCCAAATAGTTTAGCTTCCTCCATTCTTCTAAAGTTGTAAGATTAGTTTAAGAACAATTGGAATAGATAAATACAGCTGGGTCATTTTTATGTGCTTTCTGAAATTCAGGTCTCTGAGGTGCTCTTTTTTCTGTAACCACAAGAGATGGACACAAGGGAGGCCCAAATATGCCTCAGGATGCTGAAATTCTAAGAAAATTATCACAAGACTTGCATTAAATTAATAATTTCTACTCACAGTGATGGTAGTAGCCTTTTTTAAAAAGTGTTTCTTTGGTTAGAACACAGATTTTTCAGATCAAATCTGTCACAGGATTGCAATTGTAGCATTTTTAATCACTTCCTGTTATTCTGCAGTTATGTGCTGCTTATCACTGTGTATCTTCTGCAGCTGAAGGGGGAATTGAGATGCTACAAGAGTGACTAGATGTAAGCTGCAAATAAAGGAAACATCTGAAAATAGCTGAAATTGATGTTTGTTGGGCAGGAGTGGGTCTGTAAGAACCCATTATTCTTGTTGCTCAGTAACAACTTCTGTAGATTTGGGGTAGGGTTTTTATTGGCTTTGTTTTTTGTTCTTTTGTTTTTTAGTGTATGGGATGTTGACTTGCTTTTTTTTCTATTTTTTTTAAATTTTTGTCTGGTAGCCAGGGATTGATATTTGTCATGTAATGAGAAGCTAGCAATGATCAAACACTTATCAAAAAGGAGCAAGTAATATAGCTCATCTCTGTGGGAATGTAGCTTGTGTAATCTCGTGACTACAGAGAGAGAAGTCCCAGGAAAGGTCAAGAGACTTGATGGAGATTGCATAGAAAATTCGTGAGAGTGTGGATTTTCAGTTGGAATATGAATACACGGTTCCCTGTAGGCTCCTTTATAAGATGTACTTGTTCTTACCTGTCATTTCTGTGTCTGCTCTAAGCATGAGGGGCTGTACAAATGAATGGCTGTGTGTATGGTATAAAGCAGTTTTCTTTTGTTATGTGGATGTTTCTGTGTGTGTTTAGGATACAAGAATTTCATAGTACCTTGAAAAGTGCAGGTGGTTGCTGAGAGCCTGTTAATCCCTTGTGTCATTGCTGCGCCATTGCTGTGCTCCCTTTTCATTAGCTTCCCACACAAGTCTGCAGCTTTACCTCCCTTTTTCCAAAGGCTTTCAATAAAGTTAATTTATTCACCACTTCACCCAGTTTTCTTATTTACATGTAATTAAAAAAAAAAAAAATTGTAATTGTTAGAAATGACAGCTATAGAAGTTTATAAGACCATGAGATCCCTGCACTTCATGACACTGGCAAGAAAGGCTCACCCTTTGTAATACATCTTGGGATAAAAACTCCATAAGCTTCTAGAAGTAATGTTAGAAGCTTGTGGGAGCTGCTATCTTGTAGAAGTTCACATAATCTTCACTGTTTGAGATTAGTCTCATTTACTGAAGTAGATAATTTTTTATTGTATTCTTCTGGAAACATTGATAATGTTTCTAGGGCCATTATATCAGAAGAGAAAAAATGCTGAAGTCTTGGCAATGCTACTTTTAAAAAGAACCAGGGAAATCTGAAAAAGGAAAAGAAAATATATGTATATGTGTGTATATAACTAGAGGAGAAAAGTTGGGGTTTTTTATCGGAGGATTGATAATCATGAGTATCTTAAGAGGTGCTCCACATTTCTTCTGATAGTAATATTCTGCAATCATGAAGAGTTACAGATTTTCTCTATCCCATAGCAGCAAGGGAACTGTAGGTCAGCTGCAGGAAGGAGGTGGAGCATTTGTGAGCCAACCTTGGTTCTAGTCTGGACTGAGACCAAATCCTCACCATGGTTAATGTGTTCTGTAGCATTTTTCCATTGAAGATCCTTCCTGACTTTAAACTGCCCCATTGCTGAAAGCTCCTCTGCCATGATAAGACAGCGATCTTTATATTGTCCTGGAGGCTAAAGGGCTTATAGATTGTATGTGGAAGGCTCTGGACTTCAGAAATTTCATGAGAGCCTAGGATTTTTGAATTATGAATCTAATGTTTATTTGGTATTGAGTAACTCTGCATGGCTGCTGTGGGTATTCCTCTTGGAAGGAAACCAAACTACCTTTTCTTTATGGCTCTGGGTACGTTTCTGTGGGAGGAGAAGTTAACCTGAAGCAGAGAGATCAGAAAGGAGGTGTAGTTGTCTCTAGCGTCTTAACATATCTCATTAGTTTGCAACCGATTTTTCTGCCTTATCCAAGCTCTCACTTCCATCTGCCATCAGCTCGCTAGCTGCAGTGCCATCTGCCCAGCAAGTCTCATTTGTAGCTTCTGTGCTCCAATGGCTTGCCTCTTGTTTCAAAATGTTCCTATGACTCCATGTCCTCCAGAACTCCAAGTAGCGTTTCCAGGGCACTTACAAGGTGGGGTGACTGGGTGTCATGATGTTTCTTACCACTCCACTGCAGTGTTAGGCTGTTAAACAGCTGATCCAGACTCTGCTGTTGCAAATATTTTCAAGTAATCCCTGTATACGGACAGAAAATAATTTTTTTTCCTGTGAATTAGAAATGTATGGGAATATATTTCCACTGTCTTCTGACGCTAGTCAGTGGGTGGCCTTGAAGCAGAAAGACAGTGGGATTTTCTTGCCCGTGTCAGCCATGGACAGTTCATGAGCTACACTGATTTTAAATAGTTGGTGATTTCAAGCACGTTCCTCCCATTGTTATTAGTGGGTAAAGATGAATTGTGGGCTGGGGGAAAGATGGTTATCATTTCTTCCTGAGCCATGCTGCATTTTTAGTTTACAATTAAAAGGCACATTGTAGTAATGCTTTCTGTTCTTGCAGTGAGAAAGAATCAGTCCTCTACAGTAAAGTCTGTTTCCCAGTAGCATGTGTACAACTGAGTTCTGAGTCAGGATCAAAGTCATTAAGTCTGTATATTTTACACTCTTAGTTGTAACCTTGGGGACTCATGTAAGATGTGATGCATTGTAGAGAAACTACAGAAGTCTTAGACAGTTTTGTTAGTGTACCACAGAGAGAACAAGAGCCTGTTATTTTTTGCTGCAAAAACTGATGATGACTAGAGAAGACAGGACTGACACTTCCAAGTGATTTTCCAAAGGTTTAGAAAAAGTTATTTCTTAAAGACTTATAGTAAAGACACTATAGAAACTATTGATTTTCATTAGTTTTATTTAACAAACAGAGTGCTTATTTAAATGCGTAAGTCTTAACGTGCTGGATTGATGTATCCTTTTTTTCCCTTAGTTCTTATAGAAACCTTAATATATAAGATTATAAACATAGAGTAATAAATGCTGGTGGAATATGTAGTTTTGTGCTGATGTATATTTTCTTTAAACAATATGATAATATGTATTTCTTTTAAACAATGTGCTCATGATCTTCCCTAGATCAAACTTCCATTTTGTGGCAGGGATAAATGCCTTAGACCTCCACTTTTAAGGATGTGGTATTAATAATTTCACTGTAAACCTTTGTTTCATGAACAGCCTAAAAATTAGTAAGCTCGGCATGACCTGCATGTGCTCTTACTGTGCATTCATACAATACCTAGCACAGAAAGACCATGGTCTAATTGAGATAATACAGGCAATTACTGTGTTCTGTTATGTTATTTGCAAATATCCCCCACTTGCATATTAGTCAGACTTGTTCTCTGCCTTGATGCACAGAATATGTGCAACTGTTGTAGTATGATAGATTTATTGATAGTGCGTGCATGTGGATTTAAAATATTTTGCCACTCCAGTGTGTTATGCCCTCAAAGACCAGGAAAGTTATCAGCCATAAACATTCTATTTTTGTATAGGTCTAAAAGGAAATGAAAATGAAGAAAAGTTTAAGAAAAAATTCCGTAGTTACTTTATGCATATGGTGTTCACAAAACATATAGGTGCAGTGTCCTGTGAATTTGTATTTATTTATGCTGTTGAAACACTAATAAGCTAGCATGTAGCTTATTTCTGTAGCCACTTGTCATGTGCTGGTAGGGTTTTATTTGTTTTGGGTTTGCTTTGGGTTGTTCGCCCTCACCCAATGACTCCAGGCTCCCTCTTGTCCCTGTAGGTGCTGAGTGGTAAACTTGATTGACTGTAATCTCGTTTATATGGCTTCTGGTTCTGGGGAAGCTACATGTGTGACAATTTAGAACTACTTTTAGTGGGGTAGTTGATGGCAAATGACAAACACTTTATTACAAGTTTTTCTTATGTGACTGCCAAGGTCTCCTAAAGCAGAATTCACACGTGGATTGAGGTTGAACTACTGACATCTTTGTGTGGCCTGTGAGTGTGGGTATTAAATGGTTATGCAGGTAGGTGTAGTGGAAGTTAGTTGGAAAAGGTGGTGGGGTTTTTGGTTGTGTTGGGTGAGTTTTTGTTTGTTTGTTTTGTTTGTTTGTTTGTGGTTTTTCTGTGAACCAGTGTAGGAAATGTGCTTTGACTGAACATAGAATTTGAAAAATAATCATCTTTCTTTCTGAGCTGTTCATTTACTAGCAGCGTATTAATACTGGCATCCAAAATACTAGAAAGAAATAAGACAAACATCTCTCTGTGCTTTGACTCAACCTGCCAGCAGCATCCCCTGGAGAGCTGAGAACAGAAAATGAACTCCAGGGTAATTTATCCATTTTGCCAGCCCTACGTGTCAAGTTTGCTGGAAGCAGTTTAACACACAGTAAATGAAGGTCTGTCTTAAATGCCATGTAGAGATGTAGTAAACGAAGGCAAATTAAACATATTAAATAGTATTTTCCTATGTTACTGTATATTCTTAAACCTAGTAAAACTATTACTTAATATAATCTTTATTTCATATGACTCAGGTTTATTTACACTTAGCTTGGGTCCAGTTGAAGCACACTGTGGATAAGGACTTTTATAGACTAAGTCTTTGCTTTGAAACCAAGAAGCAGGCCTGAAACAAAAATTCAAATTTTTAAAATGTAGCCACTTCAGAACTAAATTTCATGTCTGTGGACCCATGTTCATACTTGAAACATCCAGGTTGAATGTTCTGGAGTGCTAGACTAAGACCTCAAGTTTCCTGCATTAGCCCAGCTCTGGTATTTAGATACCTGATTTGCTCGTATTTCAAACCACATTACCTGAGCATTCCTCAGATGTTAATGTAGTAATAATGCAACATCTCTTTTTCTGTAGCTGCAGACAACTCAGCCAGAGACCAGCTGTGTAAATTATTAGCCTGAGGTCAAAGAGGAAATATGCAATAGAACCAAGTCCAGATATCTCAGTTTAGATTTGGGCTCCTGGAAAAATGATGTTTGAACAAAAGTTTGGACTAGTGTGACCTCCTGAAGTTCCATCCAACCTGAGTTATCCTGTGATGTGGTATGGAAGTCAAATGAATTACATTTCACTCAGGATGTATTTGAAATCCTGAATTAGGGATTTCAAAATCAAAGTTAACAAGACTTGGGCATGCAGCTCTCCATGATATTGCTGACTGACTCACCTTTAGTGATGTGTGTATTTGGTTACATTCTTCTCTAGTATGCCTGTGGAGATAGACTGTTTTGAGATTTTGTGTCCCATTTTCCGTTCAGAAAATGGTGCTGTTGGTATTAAAGGTGTGTTTAAATGTACCCATCCTTGTCCATGGCAATTTTGATTTCGGTTCTGTGTTGTTGCCTTGTACTGCAGCTGAGACTGAAAGCGCTGCTGTCCTGCCTTATATCACGTGCAGTTGTTACCGCACCTGACTTTGTTTTTGTAGGAAGTGGGTTGAAAAGGCCTTGTAAATCAGCCTGTGAGCATTAATCCATACTCCAGGAGTTGGCCTAGCACTAGTCTTTATGAGGTACTGGGTTGCTTGACAGATGCTAAAACACTGGATTTGTTTCTTTGTCTCTGTGCTGTCAGTGTTTCATTAGTCTGTAACTTGGACCACCAGTGTGGAGGATTCAGACAAAACTGCACAAGCACAGAACTGGGCTGCAGGGAAGTAGACTGTGAAAAGCACCCAGAGATAGAAGATTGTCATCAGAAGCTGCAAGAGGGATGGAGAAATTTGAGGGTTGGAATTGTGTGGTAGAAAGGCTAAGACTATCCTGTCAGGCATCCTGGAGTTGGAGGATAG
This sequence comes from Platysteira castanea, assembly GCA_013397175.1. Classification (NCBI taxonomy): domain Eukaryota; kingdom Metazoa; phylum Chordata; class Aves; order Passeriformes; genus Platysteira; species Platysteira castanea. The sequence continues at coordinate 1,113,179 of VYXC01007174.1, forward strand.
ATGAAAAGAGATATGTGAGTGAAGGGGGACTGAATTTGGATAGTGAACCATGGGAGAATCTTGGGAATAACAAGGCAAAGAGCTAGGCCCTGGAAAGTAGTAAGCAGAGAAAGTGATAAAAGAAAGTGAAAAATCAAAATGTAGAGAGAGGTTTGGTTTTGGTTTGGCAAGAAATATAGTAAATTACAGTAAATTAGTTTTAAAGTTTGTTCTGCTAATATTTCTGGTAAGAACCCTTATAATTGTTTTTTTCCAAAATGACAAAATTTTATTATACATATTTAGTTCTGTATTCATTATGCCAGTGACATTTTACAGAATAGATGTGGTTACCCACCTAAGCGGGCTGAAAATATTCCATGAACCTGCTGACAATTCAACTGGCATCAGTCCTGTTCTACAGGGAGGCAAGACTTTCAGACAGTAAAGAGTGGTGGTTTTCTTTGTTCTTTGAAGTTGACAGACATTGAAGACATTCTAGTAGAAATTGTAATAGCCTTAAAAACTGAGTCAGATTATTTCCTGCTGGGACTCTACTGGTAAGTTGAAGTACAGCAGAGCAAACACTTCAGATGGAATGCACGTTACCATGTGTAAGTTGTTAGCCAGTTGTTTCTTTTTTGCAACATGAGATTGATGGTTTAATGGTAATGACAGCTGCTGCATTAATGATGCTGAGGGTGACATTATCTGCTCATAGTGAAGAACAGTGGTAAATGTGCCTTCCTGCAAGCAAGAAGATGATAATTTAGACTCTGCCTGTTCAGTTTCCATACATGCTTGTTGGAAGATTCTCAGAGATTGCCCAAACCTGATGAATTATTTTTCCCCTGCATATGATACGCTCAGTTGTTTAGTGGGTTGAGGGTAACATGATTGAATCTGTTGCTATTCAAAGGTATTTAAACCTTTTAATAGCAAGAAGTAAGATATTCACAGATGGTGGGAAACATTTAAACTTCTGGAATGGAATTTCTGAATGAAATTTATGTTCAGAAGTTTAAATTGACTGAAATGTGGAAAACAGATTTATTACCCACTCCCCCCCATTTACTTTAAATCAGCTTGTGCTTTGAGTTTTGTGAGCTCCGAGACTAAAACCGACTCTTTGAGAGAGGCAGTTGTTCTTTAGAGCCTCAGGGAGTGTATCTGTGCTCATCAATACATCATGACATCAGAACATCAATACAACCATGACAGTTTACAGCAGCTGAGGCTCTGCCCTACAGTTCTAGTGCTGGATGGTGGGATGCTGCTTCTGGTTTCGTTCTTTGATGAGAATTTTCTCCCTTTACTTTTCATGCCTTTGTAAAGGTTGCATTCTTTACTTGATTATGTCATGCTTTTTAAAATCTCTCCATAGAATCTTTGACTACTGTTGCCTAAAATTGTACGGCTTTTTCTTACCTTCCGAAGTCTTTTGCAAGCCTTCCTCTTCCCTGTTGCTGCTGTCCTTTGTCTGCTTCATTTATCTGCACTGACACTTTGAGATGTTTCCAGTGTCTGTTTGCCTTTTCTTGTTATTTTTATGCAGACCCTTCCAGAGCAGAAGGTGAAAGAAGCTATCTGGAGTATTATCACTCTCTCCCTTCTTGAATCTCACTTCATGAGCCATGAGTACCATGCTGCTCTCAGAAATTGGGCAGCCAGGATTGGCTAGACAAGGAAGAAGTCAAAGCTAGCGTATTAATGAGTCATGTTTCAGTAATGTTTTGCTAGCTGAGGGGAGGTCCCTGCAGAGCTGTAGTGTTGTCTGTCCTTGTTATGAGATGCAGTGGTAGTCCCTAAGAGTGCCTAATGAAAATGGACAAGGAAAAGCAAAAGAGGGCTGTAAAAAAGCAGAGTGACTTACCCAAAGTCTGCAGAGAAGGTCTGTAGCTAAGCTCCACTTCCCCCCACATAAATTGTGGCCGTATTAAGTTTGTTGAGCCTGGAGCTGTTGCTGCTGCCACCATTACCTCTCAACTCTCCTTCCTGATCAGCTCATGACTTGACTCTTTCATTGTGCTTTTTAAAATGAAAGATACAACTTTTCACAATAAGTAAAGTGGTAGCACTTCCCAGCTAGTTATAACTGGTAGCTCAATGCTATGCTACAGAGCACTTATGATTTCTTCATGTCCTCCACTTAGAGGGAGAAGAAGCCTTGGAATGTATAGATCTTTTTAGCTGCTCCGTAGAAGGAGGTGAGTACATTCCTGGCTGACCCATATTTGGGCCAACTGCTCTCCACAGAGAATGGAGATGAAAAATTGTGACTAGGGAAGTTGCAGGTCTCTGCTGTGGTGATGTTTCTAGCACTGGCGAATACTTTTGGGACTGCTGTGTGAGAGGGACTGTGTAAAACATCAACACTCTGTTGGCATACCAGGGATAAAATGAGGACCTTGCTGCTTGCAGGCTGAAAACGGAAAGAAAATGTTCAGCAGTATTTTCTCATGTGTGAACAAACCTGTGCTTGTGCCTGACTCAAAGCTCTTTGAAAAAAATTTTTTTTTTAATTTCATGCAGGGTGAGGGAAGGGTGTATCTAGGCCAATTGAGTTTTGAGTGCAGAATATGTACTTCAGATTTGAAGTTAATCAGTTAATCAATTGTGTTATCAAATACCGTATGTGTTTACTATAGTTATTTGGTTGTAGAGGATTGTTTAGTAATAGCACGTGATGAGAGAGTTCTTACTTGGAAAGACTATCTAGGATCATCTCCAGAACTGCTTTAATCTGTGGATATTTAGGGCAACTAAGTTTAGTAAGTACTACTTAGGTAATTAAAGGTTGGAGCTGGGCTGCTTTCTCTGCAAGACAGCAGACTGGCAATGGGAAGTTAGTCAACTTGGTTCAGTGCTATCTTCTGAATAGCACCGAGCCTGGTCACCCGACTCAGGTTTACTTTTCTGTTGTCTTAGGGGGTTTTGAAAGTCAATGTTATGTTTCATGTAGTCTAGGAGGTAGCAAAATACCTCAAATTGCTTAGATTGAAAGGAATACTTATAGTGGGTTTTGAAACAGTCACGATACCCATTTTGCACTCTGGACTCTAATTTGCTTTAAAGAAAAAAATGCAGACTGGCTAAAGAATGATTAAGTCTCTGCTAAATAACTACTTGTGAAATTATTTTTACTCAGTGTTTCACCAGTTGCTCCCTAGATATAAGTATAAAACCAATTTGCACGTGAAAGAAAGATGTTATATTGAAAAAGGATAGTTGCCCATATCACACAACCTTTTCAGGGTCTTAAAAAGTACTATATAAATTTCTGTGTAAGCTCAGTAGCCTTTGAAATTGTTCATATTTGGTGAAGTGCATGAAATTATTTGCAGAATCTCTTGGTTTTGTTGAACACTTTCAAACTTTGATGTTTTCTCCCCCATTCTACTCGTTGGCGGATTGAATACTACACAAATGCCACTAGCATTACTATTATTCTGGGATAAAATTGCAGATGGGATGGGAATAATGATGCATGTATTCTATGCTTTTTACAAATAAAATTGTCATCTTCACAACTAAAATTCTTTTCTTCCATTCAGTAACCAATTCCAAGTATTTTGGTCCTACTGCATTGCAGACTCCAGGCTGGACTATGAATTAAGCAGTGCAGTTCAGCTCTCAGGAACCTCTGAGGATACTTTATGACAGCGGCTCAACTCTATGGGTTAATTCAGTCCTCCAAAGGGTTTTTGGCTGTGAGAGGCTGCACATCTGGTAACTTGTGGAAGAGATGAGAACCTCCTGTATCCAAAGTGTAAAGGGGAAAATGGCTGTGTTGGACAACACTGGCTGTGTGCCTGTCTGTGCCAAGACTTGTGACATCTCGCTGGGCTCAGACTGTAATAGGGGGTGATATGTCCTGATTCTGGAGTGCCTACAGACATGATCCCAAACTGAGATCTTGAGCATTATTATAAGAAACCAGATTGTCGTCTGTTTTGTGTAGAAGACTAAGTTCAGTCACTAAGTACTAAGTGGAGAGAGGTTTTTTTGTTCTTTTTGTGTGGAGTTTTTTTACAACGAAATCTTGCATCTCTTTTTGTAAGTAACAGATATTTTGTAAGTCTATTGTTTTAATGGCAGTTTTATTATAGTAGCTGTAGAAATTTGTGTCTGGTAGTTCTGCACTTTGACATGAAACATACTGGGCTGCATAATAACCTTGTACACCAGTCTTTACTGCAAGAGATTGAGATCCAGTGTTTCAGTGTGATATAGGGACCAGAAAATCCTCAGTTCTAGCTGTGCCTGCAGCAGTGAATTTCTTTGGAACTTTACCCTGTATTCCTTCACTCCAGAAAAAATACCTTTTTTTTATTCCCCAGGGAGCAAAAATATAATTCAACACTAGCAGGGAACCTTGATCTATTTAGTCTTTCTGCAAATATTACCTGTTTAGATTGGACTCTGAACATGGAAAGCATCCTATAATAGTAAGCCTTGTTCTCCATAGAGAGTGAAGATGATCTTGGATTTCCCAGTGATAGATTTGCAACTACTTTGATGCCACAATATAAATTCTGATTTAGAATGAGTGTAAATATGATGTAGCTTGTCAGTGAGGTGCCTGTTTCTTGCCCTCAGATCATTCAGTTCATTGCTCTGATTATTTATTTTCTTCTGCAAAAATACCTTTCCTCCTTTTCTGTCTGTGAAATTGATCTTTTATATAGGAAAAGCAAATGGATTGCTTTTTTTAAAGTAATGTAATCAGATTAGGCATTTACAGGAGTAAAAATTCAAAGTTACAGTCATTATGTTCCCAAAGAATGCATTTATATTCTGCTAGTAAACGTACTTAAATATTAAGGAAACAATAGTAATCTTTCTCTTCTTTATGCAAATAGTGTAGCATACCTTTTGGTGTCTTGCTATTTTAGTTACACAGTGACTTTATATACTTAATCTTGAAGAGGCATTTGGATCGTATTATTTAACAGCCGTGAGTAAAAGCCTCTTGCAATTATGAGATTAACAAGAGTTACACTGTGTTTTGATTCTTCTTGAAGACTGATACGTGAATATGTGTGTGCTTTGACTGGCTATGTGTTTGACTTTATTTTCTCTCTCTTTTGGTTCCTCCCCCCCTCCCATTTTTCCTATAAAGAAAAATTCTGTTAGCTGAAGGATTTTCAAAGAATGTAAAAGGCTTAAATGCCATAGGTGTTCCTTCAGATGCTGCTATGAGTGCCAGACACCTTTACTGCTGCAAAGTAACAAAATCCAAGAATAGAAATGTGGAATTTGGCTTTGCTGGCTGTTGAGCTGTATGGCCTATGTTTTAGGAAAGGATAATTTGGATCTTTTGATTTTCTTTAAAACAAACTTGGGAAAGTAGTATACATTTTCTCCCTTTTGGGAAAATGTTCATTCTCCAATATATGAAGTTATAAACACATAATTAAAGTTGTCAGAAAAATCATACTGTTGTAAGGTATTAATTGCTGGTAAGTTTATGCTAACTGTAAAATAGCACTGGCTTTTTGGAACATCATGCATCACTGTATTTATTAGTTCTTAACTAAAATATTTAACTTTATGATGTTGAATTATTTTATGGGGAAAAGTATCTGCTAATTCAGAAGCTTGAAAATAGCACCAGGTTGGCTTTCATAAATCAGCACAGCTCATGTTTCTTGATGTTGTGTAACAGCTGTTGATGTGATGCTGCAATTTAAACTTCAGAAAAAGCTGATTAGTGTAAACCTCCCACATAGCGTTGAGGACAGGTTGGAGGCACAGCTAAAGTGAAATGACTCATGCAAACATGGTCACACTTCAGTATTATGGGAATAGTCCAATCTTACAAAGTTAATGTAAACGTATGTATAGATTTAGAGGTTCATATTTATTGACTTTGTTTTGTTTTTATTTACTTTAGGTGTTTTGATTATTTTTTTGTTCAGTTGACATTTTCTTGATCTACTTTTTGAAAACAAAAACTGCGGAGGGGAGTGTTGCAGTTGTACTGGCACACACATGGCAGTACCTGGAGGGACCATTTCGGCCTCAGGACCAAGCTGTGTAGAGCTGCAAGTTTGTTACAACACTCCATGCTACAGTATGCTCATTTCAGTTTGAAGGGCAGATTTTTAAGTATACTCAAGGTGGATCTAATCCATTATTTCACTTGGCTCACTTGAGCCAATATTCAGATTTAGTACAGCATTTATGCAGAACTTTAATACTGAACATGTAATTGACCTGAAGCTGTTGATCTTCTTGTGAACTGAGACCTTCCCAATGCCTTCAGTATCCATTGGGAGGGATCATTCATGTTTCAGCCTATGTTCAGGCAAAATGGGGATGTAGACTCAGGCAGGAATCAAAGTTTTTGAGTTTGTCAGGGTTTTTTTTAATTCAAAGGAGTATTTTTGTGTTGTCTTCCTAAGCCGCTGTTCACATCAGCAGGACCCCTACAAACACAGCAAATGCAGCACTGGACTGCTTTATCTAGCAGAAATTAGGATCGTGCTATTATTACCTGCGAGTATTACCTGCATGCAGGTTCTCTGATTGACATGAGAGATGATATGCTCTTAGGAAGCACTGCTACTCAAAATGGGGAATGGACATTTTATATGTCTTTTGTCTATTATATTTATGTGGTCTATAAGTCTAGTGTGTGAGCTGACCATCTAATGACCTTTAAAAACTGCAGCCTTTGGAGAGATGAAGAGGGATTTGTTAGTTGGCAGATTTGTGCTAGCAAGCTTCAGGTTATTTACTGAAGTCTGGAATTTTGTGCTCTTGGATTTAAAGAATACTGTGTAATTCAGATCAAAGGCAAAGTATTAAAATCTTAATTCCACTGAGAGAAATATCCTTTATTTTGGCATTCTCAGACAACTATTCTCGATTCATGTTACTAATGCATCTTGTAAAGAGAAAAAGTTAAAAGTTTTCTCATAATTTTTTGTTAAATAAATTTGCTTTCACAATAGGACTGACTACGTAGCAGTCTCTGAAGGTTATTTGTAATTTTAAACAGTGAAACTGTTCTTATATTAAATCAGACAAAATCATAGTTACTGTAAAGTGTTTGTATTTCTTCACTAATCATATAGTGAAAACATTGACATGCTCAATTTCATTGTTGAAGTACTGAAATATCCCTTTGTCATCAAAACTATTAAACAGTGTACAGAGAAGGAGGAGGAAGGAAGGGAATCAAGGGAAAGGACATTTCAAAACTATTACAGTTGCTGTTCTAGAAGAGTGTTTAAATCTGTACAGATGGAAGATGCTAAATTGCATTTCTGTAGACTTTTACAACCAACTTAAAAATTCATGGGTTGTACATCTGAAAAAGATCACAGTGAAACTAATTTGTCTGGTGGAAAGCAAAGTAACCATTGCTTGAAGTGTTTCCCTCTTAAAATGATGAAAACTGATCTTACTGTGCTGTCTAGTGCACAGAAGTACCTTGAATCTTGGTAGATGACTTTGGGTGGTAAAGCAGAAACTGTAAATCTCTGTGTTTGAGGGTTTGTTGTCCTTGGCCTGTGGAAAAGTGCCAGATGATGGTAGAAAGTGTTCTATGTGGTCTGAAAGCACTGTGTCATCCTTAAAGTTTAATTTCTTTACCTATTTCTGTGCATCCAAAGCTATGGAACAGACACTGGCAGTATAATAAAGCAAAATGTTCTTGTAGTGTGAGTTGTACCCCTGTCCATAGAAATTGTATCTTTAACAGCGAAATAACTGGGTTTATTACTGAAAAATAGTTAATTCCATTCTCATAAAAGTCAGTAAGGAAAATTCCATTGAACGGGAAAGGGAAATGGGGTGTAGACTGGGATTTTAAGGACCTCAATACTTAGATATAGATGGATACTCTGTGAAGTCTTTAGAGTAAATGTGCACAGTTCTCTGGATCTCAGTTGGAGTTAGATGTCTTTGGCAATCTCACTAAGTGCATACTTAGGTACCTGGACATCTTGGCACTTCAGCAGTAGGGGAAAAGTTAAATAAAACTTTCTGCTGTGTTTTAGAAGAACTGTATTTTCCTTCTGAAATGATGTAGGCCTCTAAACCTGAATCATACTTGCAGTGCATCCAGTAAAGTTGGTGAGGACTTCTGAACACAAAATGAGCTTTTGACAAGTGGATGAGTAGCCCTCACTACAGAATCTTTCACAGTAAACACGAGGAACAGATGAGAGACAGTAAAGCAGCAGAGAGCAAAAGTCTCTGACTGTAGGAGAAAACTCATGTTCAAAAGTTAGCAGTTCTTGTCGAGCAGGTTGGGAACTGTGGAGCTATTTTGCCTTGCTAGCAGCACTTTCTCACTCATTTTGGACAGACTTACTAATAAATCTGCAAAGATGCAAAACTGTTCTCCTGTATGAATCAACTTGAGGACTACAGTTGACATAGTTATAGTCTGTATCTTTTGGCTTTTTTTAAGGAGAGGTTTTGTCCTTAAAATTTCCTTGAATTAGTGATCAGTCAGGTGTGAGAGAACTTGTCTGGAAACAGAAGGATTTAAGTTTAATTGTGTAAATTAAAATGGCCATAGTAACAGTGGCTTGTGCTGAATTCAGTCTTAACTGAGGTGTGTAAGGAGTACTTTGAGCACACCGAATCGATCTAACCTCTCTAGAGGTTTTGGCATATTTCAGTGCTGTTTCACCTTCCTACTAGAGCGTAGTGTTGCTCAGGTGGAATGTAGTTGTCTCTTTTCCCACATGAAGGTAGCTCTGTGCAGGTGAAATTGCCTAGGGAACCTGCAAGATAAATAGGGAGGTACTGTATTCATGCTTCCTCCAGGGATAGGTAACTGCTAATGCAAACTTTCTGGATCATTTATTTACTCAAATTCAGTATTAATCCTGGTTTAGTGCAAAATTTGGTATTTCTCATGTAATCCTCTGTGTTTCAGGCCTTATTTGTGTGCTTTGGCTAAAAACAGTTCTGTGTCTCACAAATGTACAATAAAGTTTTGTGCTTTAGACAGAAATGCTATGCTACAGTAATGGAAGCTGCAGAATACTACCAACAGAAAGGCAGTCATAACCACAGAATACTTGACACTTGGCAGTTATGTTATACCCAAGATGCACTTAAATTATTTCTCAAATTGAACATTGCATTTGAAATAACTCCTCCCTGAAGATACTTAATGACAAAATTACAGACCTTTCAAATGACATACCACATCTTATGCTATAGTTATTTTACCTGAAAATTTTAAATAATATTCACCTGTTCACAAACAGTGATGACAGTGTTGATGGATTTTTTTTTTTACCTGTTGAATACTTGACTCTTTAGACAGTAGTGAGCACTTACCATTAGGAGTTTGGTTCCCTGTAGTGCATATTATGTTGGTTGTTTATGGTGAGAGTAGTGACATTACAAGTGACATTAACCATTTTAAATTGAGCCTGTTAGTCATGTAGACCATGTTTATCCTCAGTGGAGACAAGCATCCCAAATATCTTGTACACTAATAGTCAGAGGAATTTGGTGTCTTACTTTTCCATTCTAAACCAAGCATCCTTTATGTATTTTGTGAGTGAAATTCAGTCTCCAGAGACACAGTTCTAAGTAAGTTTTGGTAATGGCCCAGCTAAGATGGTGGAAAGAAATGTGACCAACTTCTTTCTTAATTTGCTGTTGCATTGTATTCCTGTACATTTTGCCCATGACTTTTCATTTTGCTTTGACTTGTCTTAGGTTTTTGTGAGTTGCTTTCTTCAAGAGACTTTTCTATATTTTTAGAAGAATTTGTGTATATGTGACTTTGAATGACATTTTGTTGTCTCATTTGTGTTGCTGCAGCAATCACTAGTCTGTCTCGTAGAGCAAGTGACAAGAGATGTATCATATACCTGGACATTTCCTTTATTCATTTCTTACTGATTACATATAGTAGATGGAGGAAGTTTAGAAAATAAGAATTAGGATATTGTGCATACTGTCACCATTTGCATAGGGAGAATGTGATTTAAAAATGGCAGCTGATGCTTTCTGCCAGGATTTGGATCTCTCATTAGACACTAGAAATGCTTTAGGACTCTTGTTCTCTCCTTGCTCTTCAAGGGTGGCAATTAATCTTCTAAGCATTGTTAACTATAGAGTGCTCCAAATCTACTTTTCTCACCAAGCAAGCATTGCTGACTCCCTCCTCAGATGCTGCTCATCCTTTAGTCAGGCATCCCAGCCACCAGTGCTGCTGTTGCTTGCTGCCCCAGGCTACAGCTCAGTAGTCTTCACTTGTGATTGAAACCTGCACTGAAAGATTCAGTTCTTCAGAAGACCAAGTCTACAGAAGCTGAGACTGTTCCTTAGACACTGTACCATCCATCATCTTACTGGTTACATTCTAACTAGTGTACCTTTGAGTCTTTTTTTTTTAGTGATTTCTTGTTCTTCTGAGCATGCACACATGATCTATCAGTAGCAGCATTATATATCTTCTTCATACTATGTATTTTTGAATTATGTATTTAAATAATTCCCAGTCATATTCTCATTGTACATTATCACTAGCTCTTGTATGGAATGTCACTAATATGGGTGGACTGCAGGCTTTCTGCATGTTTCATTACTTACTGGTTTCTCTTGCAAAGTGTCTTTCAGCTGAGTAATTAGATGTGATAATTTTTAGGCACACATAGTAGTGCTTCTTCCATTCAAAGAATGTAAACTATAATAAACTTGGAGCACTTACTGTAGTGTGGATCTCTTTTTAATTAGAGGAGTTGAACTGAAAGAGTGTATTTATGGGAAATCTAAGGAAATTGGTCAATCGCAAGAAATTGATGTGGTGCCATTTGTGCCTCCCTCCCTCTACACTTATAGCTCTCCCCTCGTGTTCACTTTTTTATCTTATCCCTTTTGAGGGAACATCCCTCACCTCCCAGATCTGTGTATCAATGCTGGTGTGGTTCTGTCTGTTCAGCAGTATGGATGTTCTGATTGCGTGAATTTGACTAGAAAACAAATATTAATGTGGGCGATTTTTTAATGTAAGTAAGTGTATGTGTTTGTTGCACATAAAAGCTGAAATATTTTGTTTCCATTTTTATAGTCTTTATAGTCCTACCATGTTCTCTGTTCTCCCCCTCTGTGAAAAGCAAGTCCACCTCATGTCAGTCAGGTGGGTGCACCGTAGCACAGGAAGCAGAAATTCATCTGACCAGCCAAACTAATAGAAAGGAAACATACAGTACCTTAGTAGGCACACACAAGAACAGTGCTTATAGCCATGTTCCTCTGCTATAGCAGAGCATTTCCATTGTGTCCTCTTACCTTTGGAACAGCAACCAAGCCTGTCCTTTTCAGACACTCAGTGGTCAGCATTTTTTTTATGATTTTGGACACTTGTACGTAGATTGTGTGTAAATAAAAAACAAGTGCCTTGAAGCACTTGTTAAATATAGATTTCTTAGGGACAGAACTCAGTATATTGAACTCTGAGAGACAAGATTGCAGGAGCAAGCCATGTTCCTTCACCCCTACAAATAGATGGGCCCTGACAATATCTGCCTGAGGACGTATAAGAGAGCTGGCTGATGTCATTGTGAGGCCACTCTCCATAATCTTTGAGAAGTTGTGGAGATTAAGGGACATCCCAGAAAACTGGAAGAAGGTGAAGGTCACCCCCATTTACAAGAAGGACTTAGATGAGGATCCACAAAATTTTAGACACAACAGTCTTACATAAGTCCTTGGGAAAATTATGGAATGAATCCTCCTGGAGGCTGTCAAGTCTGATGAAGCACACAGTTGGGAAAAGACAGCATTCACCAAGGGCAAATTGTGCTTGACAAACTTTGTCATCTTCCATGACAAAGTAGTAACCTGCTTGGCTGATGTGGGGCAGGTGGCAGTGTATTTGTTTGGCACGGCCTGGTTTTAGGTAGCAGGGGGGCCACAGAGGTGGCCTCTGTGAGGAAGCTACTGGGAGCTTCCCACCATGTCCAGCAGAGCCAATGGCTGATGGCTCTGAAGATGGACATGCTGCTGGCCAGAACTGGGCCAGTGAGAGAGGCTGCTAATGCCTCTGTGATGACATGTTTAAGAAGGAAATCAAAACCAAGGTCATGGGGGTTTGCTTCTAGTCGGAGAAGAGGAGGAGGTGAGAACATGTGAAGGAAACGACATGATGATGCCAAGGTCAGTGGAGAA
>VYXC01007175.1:28942-47744 GCA_013397175.1 Platysteira castanea
CACCACAGTGAGAGGATTGGTCACCCTTTCCCTCTCCAGCCCCACCAGCCCTTGTCCCCTCTCACCCCGAGGGGTCTCTCGGGGCTGAAGCTGCCCCACGCAGGCCCCCCCGTACCTGGTTGTGGACGGGGGCTATGCAGGTCTCCCCCCCGGCTGTGAAGTTGCAGAAGGCCACCAGCGCGTCCTGGGGGCTGCCCTGGTTGGGGTCGATGTAGTACTGCCCTGGAGGGAGGAGGGGGCAGCTCCAGGTTTGGCACAGGGCAGGTGCCACACGGTGCCATCCCACCCCAGCTGGTGGCCTGGCTGCCAGCCCCTTTCTCCAGGGATACCCACGAAACACATCTGACCTCCTCCCCCAAAATCCTTATTCCCTCTTTATTCCAAAGAGCTGCCTGTCCCTGCAGGGGCTCTGGAGCCCTGGCCAGCTCCAGGGGCACCCCTCATGCCCCCAGTACCATCAGGCAGGCCAGGGTGAGCCAGCAGCAGCTCCTTGCAGGTGGTGGCCGGGTTGGTTTTGGTGCCATTGGGATGCTCCACCAGGGCTTGGAGCTCCCGGCTCAGGGTGTCCAGCAGAGCCCAGACCACGGAGAAATTCAGGTGCTTGGAGGGATAAATGAGGTGCTGAAAGGGAAAGGAGGGGACATCACCAAGCTGAGCACGGATCCACCACCAGGAGCATCAGCAGGTGCTGAGCAAGGGGATGGCACACACAGGGGACAAGGACAAGCGTGGCAGGAGAGGGAGCAGCTGGATCCTCTGGGTCCTGGTGCCCAGGGGAGCTGGGAAGCAGCAGAACGTGGGACAGCAGCCCTGGCAGCCCCTGCCCTCCTGGTCAGTGGTCACTCACCTGCAGCTCCTCCTGGGACAGCACCAGCGAGGGCCCGCTGGGACCTGGGGGGCCGGGGAGACCCTGGGGGACAATGACAGCGCTGGTGGCCCCGGCTGCTGCCCACGAGCCCCCAGCAGCTCCTCCAGCAGCGCCAGCAGCTGGGCACCCCCATGGAACCACAGCATGGCACAGCAGGGCATCACCGCTGCCTTTAGGGGAGCGAGGCACCCCAATTTTGGGGTGAGGGGTGTTCATGGCTGCACTTACTGGCACTCCCGGTGTGCCCCTGGGGCCGGGCAGGCCCGGGAAGCCTCTCAGGCCCTGCCAGAGGAGGAGGGAGAGAAGGGAAGGAGAGCGAGGTGGGAGATGCTGCCGTGCTGAGCTGCAGCCCGGGGAGGGGAAGGGATCCCAGGGCAGGGCTGACCCCGCTCCAGCTGCTCCCCACCACTTACTTTGGGTCCGGACAGGCCCTGGAAGGGAAGGACAAGAGCAGGATGAGAGGGAGGCAGGTGGGATCAAAGGCCCATCCCTGCGGGGCCAGCAGTGAACCCCAAACCTGCGGGAGGGGGAAGGGCTCACCGGTGTCCCGGGCATCCCGGGGTGTCCCCGCGGGCCGGGGGGGCCAGTGTCACCCTGCAAGGACACCAGAGCAGGTCAGGGCACTGCACAGGACATCCCCCAGCCCTGCATCCTTCTCCAATCCCATCCCTTCCCCAGCTGGATTTTACACGGAAAAATAAGAAACTCACCCCAAACACTGATTTTAGTCCCTGACATCCCTCTCCACCACCCTGCCCTTACCTGCTTTCCCTTGGCTCCCGGCCTCCCAGGGACACCATGGGGTCCTGGCTTGCCCTGGGAAGCGTGGCAGGATGTCACACAGGGTGACAAGGGAAGGGGGGGAAGGACAAGAGCAGAACCTGTCACGCACCTTGAAGCCATCGTCCCCTTGCTGGCCCAGGTCTCCCTTGCTGCCCTTCTCGCCCTAGGAGAGAGTCAGGGACAGCTTTGGTGGCAAAGGCCAGGACAGAACCCCCAGGACACCAGTGTGGGTGGGGAAATTCCCAGCTGTGGCTGGCTGCAAGATTTCTGGAGCAAAAACCCCCAAACCACCCATCCTCTGGATTCCACAGAACTCGCTGTCCCCACGCTGCTGGGGACAGAGGCAGCAGGAGGGATGATCAGCTCCAAACTGGAAGGATTTCATCCCAGACTAAAACATCTCTCAGGGAAACCTTGGAAGCTGCTGGGAAACACTTGGGGAGAATAAAGAAGATTCCTGGTGTGCTGAAACCAGAAGCAGGGAGGAAAATCCTCCGCCTGCTCTCCCAGGAGCTGCTGGCAGAGCTCACAATAAATGTAAAGCTTGGTCGATTCCCAAGGTTTCATTTTCCTGGAGGCTCTGAGCAGCTCCCCACCCCCAGGGACCACTTGTCACTCAAATTTATGGCCGTGGGGCTGCAGGATGGGATGGGGTGGGAATGCTGGGATGTGCTCGGCTTCTCCTGGATCCCTCAGGAATGGCACGAGGGAGGTTCAGCTCGTGGTGCATCGATGCTGAGAGCGGGGATTTAAAAGCCCCACACTGCTGCCTGCAGCTCCAGGAGGATGGAAAAGCTGGGAAAGGGCTGGATTTGGGAGAAAATCTAAAGGTTCTGCCTCCCAGCGCCTGGGGCTCGGTGGAAAACCCCCAGAGAAGGATGGTGCAGCCCTCAGGGTTCGGGAAGAGGGGGATAAGGGATGGCACCAAATTAAATCCCACCCTGTGCCCAGCGTCCCTGCTGGGCCTGGCACGTGTCCCCTACCTTGTGTCCTTTCGCCCCAGGGTCTCCTCTGGTGCCCTTCAGCCCCGGGATGCCCTAAGAGAGAAACGTGGAACTGCCTCACCCTGCTGCTGCCCGCCCCTGGCAAGGAGGGACCTCCCCACGTCCGAGGATTCGGAGGATTTCAGGCAGTTTCAGACACTTTGAGGCATTTTCCCATCATTCCTTTGATTTGTGCTTTAAGGATCCCTCAGCAAAGCCCATTAAAAATGCAGTGGAGGTGCCTTGGCTGGCTGAGAACTTCCAGCTTTTTTTTTGGTCAGGTTGTCAAAGCTGGGGGTTTTTATTTTAAGCAGAGAAAAAAGCAATTTCTGGTAATTAAAAGAAATATTTGAGTCCTTTTTGCTGGCTGCATTTTGCCCCTCCAGCCATGGCAGCTCTCTGGGAAGGTGGGCACAGCCCTCTACCAGTGCCCAGCACTGCCTGGCATCAGACACATCACTGAAAAAGAAGGATTTGGCCTCCAGAGCCACATTTTGGGAAGGATGGGATCCGCCTGACTGCGCACGCCCTCCCGGGATGTGAATCTGGCAGGAGAAGACAGGAGGAGATGGAGGAGCCACTTAAAACTCCCCTTTTTTTAAACAGCTCCCTGCTTCGGGTCCCTGCAGAGCTGGGCCACGCAGTGGGGTCACACAGGGAGCAGCCAGCACCCCAAAACCCCCAGGCTGATACTCACGTAAGGTCCCTGGGGGCCCTGGGGCCCTGGAAGTCCTTTGTCACCAGA
Source organism: Platysteira castanea (assembly GCA_013397175.1). Classification (NCBI taxonomy): domain Eukaryota; kingdom Metazoa; phylum Chordata; class Aves; order Passeriformes; genus Platysteira; species Platysteira castanea. Next base: position 32,322 of record VYXC01007175.1, read on the forward strand.
GCAGCCCTGAAATGCAAAGGGAGTGCCCAGGGTGACGCTCCAGGGCAGGGAGAGCAGCCCACGGGGGCTGGGGGTGTGGGGGACCCCCCTGTTGGGCTGGGGGGGTCTGGGGGCACAGAAACTTTAATTATCGTGGTTTATTCTTTCCTAAAGCGGGGGCCCAGGCAGGTGGGAGCACCCCCAAAGTGCCAGGGAGGAAGGCAGCCCCCCAAAGCCACCACGTACCTTGTGTCCCCGGGCTCCCCGCGGGGGCTGCTGGCCCATCCTGCCTCGCTTGCCCTGGGGACCACAGGTGAAAGGCTCACGGGTGATTCCAAACTAACCCAGCCACCCCTCATCCCTCCAGGGATGCCAGAAAACTGGGACCTGCCTGGAAAACCTGCAGGGAGCAGCCCCTCTAGGGCCACCACCCTGTGTGGTGCCACTTACCCGTCTGCCAGCTTCTCCAGGGACCCCTGCTTCCCCTTCCTGCCCCGCCTCGCCCTGGGGGGAGAAGAGATGGGGGATGTGGGTCTCCAACAGCTCGGCCACGTCCCAGGAGTGGGGAGGAGGAGCTGCTGCCTGCAGGAGGTGGGGACAGAGCCCACCAGGCACTCGGGGACTCTGGATGGGCACCAAGAGCTGGGGAGGTCCCTGTGCCCCTCTAGGGCCACCTGAGCCAGGCTGGAGGCAGCCCTGGAGAGATCTGCCAGCCCCTCACCCAAAAAGGCAGCCCAAGGGCATCCTGTGTTTGCCAGGTGGGGAAAAACAGGTGCCCCTGGGCAATTCCCACTGGATCCAAATGGGATTGAGCACCGCAGGCTCGCCCACCCCGTGCCCACCGGGCAGCCCCGCTCAGGTGCCACCCCCAGGGGAGGATTTTGGGGGTACCTTTTCTCCTTTGCGGCCTTTCCCTCCTTTAGCACCAGCTTGTCCAGGAGACCCCTAAAATCCCAAAGGAGAAGGAAACCCCTCGGTGAGGACGCTGTGCCAGGGATGCCCCTCCCTGCCCTGCCCCAGCGAGCACAGGAGGATGCTCCAAGCTGGAATCTTCCCTTTGGGATTTCCCCGCTCTCCGGAGCAGGCTGGGCAGAGCGGGGCTGTGGGAGGGTCCAGCAGGAGCAGGAGATGGGGGGGACACTGTGACACATCCAGGGGATCCCAGCATCCCACAGCCTCTCCCACCGGGCTCCATCCCGCTCCTCACCGTGTGTCCCGGTTTCCCCGGCTTGCCCGGCTCCCCTTTTGCACCCACCAGGCCCTGAGAAAGAAAACAAAACTCAAGCCAAACCCAAACCTTTGGGTTCTCCACCCAGTTCCCCCCGGGCTGTCAGCGGGACACCGATGGGGGAGGCTGGGAAGCTGGAGCAGGGAATGGGGCAGAGAGGAGCCCGCTCACCTCGGTGCCGCTCAGCCCCGTGGCTCCAGCTTCGCCCGGCGGCCCGAGAGTCCCCTGGGTTCATTTGGGGACAAAACATGAGGCTGGCACCAGGGGAAGGCAGGAGGGCTGTTGTCCCCATGCCATGGGGCGCAGAGGCGTTACCTGCCGGCCTGGCAGGCCCTTGGTGCCCGTCACTCCTCTGGCTCCCTCGCGCCCGGGCTGGCCCCGGAGCCCGGGGGCACCTGCCAGGCCCCGAGCCCCCTGCGAGCCCTGCAGGGCACAGAGAGGGGGGCACTGCTCAGCCCCAGCCCCAGCAGGGCCCGAGCAGCCGCCCCTTGAGGGGCTTCAGCTGCACTGAGCTTTGTGAATCCCCCTGGAGTTTGTTCCACAGAAAATCCCCCTGGAGTTTATTCCACAGCTAATCCACCCAGAGTTTATTCCACAGAAAATCTCCCTGGAGTTTATTCCACAGAAAATCCCCCTGGAGTTTATTCCAGAGCAAATCCACCCGGAGTTTATTCCACAGCTAATTCAGCCAGAGTTGATTCCACAGAAAATCTCCCTGGAGTTTATTCCACAGAAAATCCACCCAGAGTTTATTCCACAGAAAACCCCCCTGGAGCTTTTTCCACAGCAAATCCACCCGGAGTTTATTCCACAGCAAATCCCCCTGGAGTTTTTTCCACAGCAAATCCACCCGGAGTTTATTCCACAGCTAATCCACCCGGAGTTTATTCCACAGAAAATCCCCATGGAATTTATTCCACAACAAATCCCCCTGGAGTTTATTCCACAGCTCGACCTCTCCCAGAAAATCGCCCGAGTTAAAGGCTTGGAGCAGCCAGGTGTGTGGAAGGTGTCCCTGCCCATGGCAGGGGATGGAATTCAATGAGCTTTGGGGTCCCTTCCAACCCAAACCAGTCTGGGATTCTGGGATTCTTTAGGGGCACGTCTTGACTGGACAGAGGGGCACTGCAACATGGGAAAACTGGGATGCACGTGGGATTTATCCTGCAGCAGAGCTCAGGGCTTTGATAACCCGTCTGGGGCTCTCTGTCCTGACCATAATTCCCACCCTGGGGCACCTCAGATGTTCCCGGAGCCACACGGACACCGGCGGATCTGCTCCAAGGAGAGGGAAATCCAGAGGCCTGGAAATCCTCAGGCACACTGCAGCAGCCCAGCGTTACCTCTGCCACAGCCCTGGCACGGCTTTTAACAGCTCTATTAACATTCCTGTCGGGAATTTGCTGTGGGAAATCCAGGGGAGCGGTGACTCTGGCAGGGCAGGAGCCAGGAGCCACGGCCAGGCAGGCAGAGCTCACTGTGCAGCCACCCCCAGGGTGAGACACATCCCAAAATGCCACCTAACCTCTTTCCCAGGGGGAATTTTGGGGGCAGGGCGGGTACTCACCACCGGGCCGGGCTTGCCACCATCTCCCTTGGCTCCATCATCTCCAGCCAGTCCCTGTGGGGACACTGGGGTTCAGAAAAAGCCCCTCAGCACCGTGTCCTTCACCCCTGTGGGGACTTCGGGCATCCTGTCCCTCATCCCACGCTCAGCTGGCCGAGGCAGCACCGGGAATCACGTGGGAGTGAACAGGATTCAGGAGCAGGAACAGGTTTTCCATGGGGCACCCCTGGGTGCTGGAAAGGGTCTGGTATTTGGGGTTTAGGCACTGGGAGTTTGGGGTTTTAGGCACTGGGAGTTTGGGGTTTTAGGTACTGGGAGTTTGGGGTTTTAGACACTGGGAGTTTGGGAGTTTAGGTACTGGGAGTTTGGGGTTTTAGACACTGGGAATTTGGGGATTTAGGTAGTGGGAGTTTGGGGTTTTAGACACTGGGAATGTGGGGATTTAGGTAGTGGGAGTTTGGGGTTTTAGACACTGGGAATGTGGGGATTTAGGTAGTGGGAGTTTGGGGTTTTAGACACTGGGAATGTGGGGATTTAGGTAGTGGGAGTTTGGGGTTTTAGACACTGGGAATGTGGGGATTTAGGTAGTGGGAGTTTGGGGTTTTAGACACTGGGAATGTGGGGATTTAGGTAGTGGGAGTTTGGGGTTTTAGACACTGGGAATGTGGGGATTTAGGTAGTGGGAGTTTGGGGTTTTAGACACTGGGAGTTTGGGAGTTTAGGTACTGGGAGTTTGGAGTTTTAGAGTCGTGGGGGTTTGGGGTTTTGAGTTTGGGGTTTTAGATACTGGAAGTTTGGAGTTTTAGATACTGGGAGTTTGGGGTTTTAGGCCCTGGAAGTTTGGGGTTTAGGCACTGGAAGTTTGGGGTTTTAGGGTACTGTGATTTTGGGGTTTTAGGTACTGGGAGTTTGGGGTTTTAGGGTCCTGNGGGGGTTTAGGCTCCGGGGATTTGGGGTTTTAGGCACTGGGAATTTGGGGTTTAGGCACTGGAAATTTGGGGTTTTAGGTACTGGGAATTTGGGGTTTTAGGCACAGGGAGTTTGAGAGTTTCGGTACTGGGAGTTTGAGGTTTTAGGCATGGGGAGTTTTGGGTTTTAGGCACTGGAAGTTTGGGGTTTTAGGGTCCTGGGATTTTGGGGTTTTAGGGTCCTGGGAGTCAGTGCTGAGCTATGAGGTTTTAAGCCTCCCCCCCTCATTCCTGAGCCCCCCGACCTGGCCAGTGAAGGGGCAGTAAATCCTCTGGCTTGGTTTGGGAATAGGGAAGCACTGGGAAGCCTTTGGCAATTCTGGGCACCAGTACCTCGAACCCCGCAGCTCCAGCAGCTCCATCCACCCCTCGTGGCCCTGGATCTCCCTGGGAAAGGAGCAGAAACAGCTCTGTCCATGGAAAAACCCTTCCCTGCCCTGCTGCCTTGGGGTCTCAGGCTGCAAGGCAAGGGGTGTCCAGGACATCCCAGCCTGCCCAGGACATCCGTGCGGCCAGCCCCACCACATCCCACCGGGAAAGCTGGGGAAGAGCCCAGAAAAGGGGGATCTGGACAGAGAGGAAGGGTTGGAGCCATCATCCCACCAGACCTTCTCTCCCTCGGGACCGTCGAGCCCAGGAGGACCTCGGAGTCCTGTCCCCCCCTGTGCAGGGGACAAACAGAGGAGCCCCGGTCACTCAGCCCTGCCCAGTTCTCCCAGTCACTCCAGTGTCCCCTCCCCGGGTGTGGGACAGAGACAGGGCCCTGCCCAGTGCTCCCAGTCACACCAGTGTCCCCTCCCCAGCTCTGGGACGGAGATGGGACCCTGCCCAGTGCTCCCAGTCACACCAGTGTCCCCCCACCAGGTCTGGGACAGAGACAGGGCCCTGCCCAGTGCTCCCAGTCACACCAGTGTCCCCTCCCTAGGTGTGGGACAGTGATGGGGCCCTGCCCAGTGCTCCCAGTCACTCCAGTGTCCCCTCCACAGCTCTGGGACAGTGATGGGGCCTGCCCAGTGCTCCCAGTCACACCAGTGTCCCCTCCCCAGGTCTGGGACAGTGATGGGGCCTGCCCAGTGCTCCCAGTCACTCCAGTGTCCCCTCCCCAGCTCTGGGACAGAGACAGGGCCCTGCCCAGTGCTCCCAGTCACACCAGTGTCCCCTCCCCAGCTCTGGGACAGGGACAGGGCCCTGCCCAGTGCTCCCAGTCACTCCAGTGTCCCCCTGCCAGGTCTGGGACAGTGATGGGGCCTGCCCAGTGCTCCCAGTCACTCCAGTGTCCCCCCACCAGGTCTGGGACCAGCTGAAAGGGGAGAGGGGACAGTGTCTGACTTACAAACCATCCTCTGGCTCCAGCAGCTCCCGCAGCTCCGGTGACACCGCCCTGGCCCTGGGACACAGAGGGGGACGTGTCCCAGCCCGGCAGGGGCTGGATTTCGCCTGGAAGCTGCGTTTCCCCAAACTGCCCCCAAACCCACACCATCCTGTGTGCCAACAAGGCCCACTTCGGGTGCCATGCCTGTGAGACATGGAACTCCCTAATTATGGGGATTTGACAGTTCCCAGGATTTTCTGCAGCTCCCAGAGCTCAAGGTTTCCCACTGGGGATGAGTCCCCTCCTTGGCACCTGTCACGCAGCCTTTGGGGACACTGTAGGGGGAGGCAGCCCGGCCCCAGCTGTACTTGCCAAAAAACCTTCTCGGCCCTTCTCTCCCTTCTGGCCTTTCCCTCCGATTTCCCCCGTGGCAGCTCCCGGACCGGGAATCCCAGGAAGGCCCCTGGGGCCAGCACTGCCCTGCTCAGGGATGGAGACAAGTGTCACCAGGGAGAGGGAGAAGGAACAGCAAGAAAGGAGCTTCTGCAGGGAGATGAGCTGTGTCCCCCTCGGGCTGGGTGCCACCCAGAGCAGGTCACCCTGAGGTGCTCCTCAGCCATGGGGACACCCCTGTGCTGCTCTGTCCCCACTGTGGAGCAGTAGATGAGCAGGCAAGGGGTGTTCCCGAGGTGCTGGAAGGATGGACAGAGTTACAGACACCCCTCACCTTCCGTCCCCGCGGTCCTGGCTCGCCCGGCTCTCCAGTGTCACCAGTGTCACCCTGCCCGGAGGGAAATGCCCACATCAGACACAGCAGCTGCTGCCCAGCCCCATCCCAGGGTGGGTTAAAAGCTGGGGTTTGACTTCCATGGGCTTTTCCACCCTCCCCTGGCCAGGATTTTGATGCTGGGTAAGGCACAGCCTCACCTCCTGTGCCAGGAGCTCACCCCAGCTGTGACCCTGCTGCCCCAAAAGGGAGTGGGGACAAAACGCTGAGCACACCTTGCCCAGCACGGGGACCCAAAAACATCACCCCCGGGCTGTGTGGGGCAAAGCCATGGCGTGGGCAGGGTCCCATTCCCATTCCCTGGGGGGACAGTCCCTCACGTACCTCCTTCCCTTGCTTCCCAGGCCGTCCTGGTGGCCCCTCTGTCCCCTCGTCCCCTGGCTCCCCAGGGCTCCCGCGGATGCCCGGAGCTCCACGGCTTCCTGCCTCTCCCTGAGCAGGACGAAAATCACCAGGATGATTCTTGGCTGCCTTTTCCAGCTGAGCCTGGCTCTGCTTTCCATCATTTCCCCCACTGGGAAAACCCCAGTTTTCTTATGGGGCCCCCCTGCCTCGCCCAGCCCCGTCAATCCCCAGGCACGAGGATGCTGGGGGAGGCTTTCAAACACCTCCCGTGGATCCAGGTGCCTGTGCGACCCTGCAGGAGTGGGGTGAGCCCAGTGCCACCCCAAACATCACCCCCAGCACCCACCTGCTCCCCCTTGGGCCCCGGCTGACCCTCTGCTCCCGGCGCTCCCGGTGCTCCCTGCGGAGGAGAGGAAAGCCCAGCCCCAGCACAGCTCGCTGACCCAGCCTGAACCTTCTGGCTTTGCTAAGGATCAGCAGCTTCCTCCCGTCCTTTCCCACCTCTGGAGTGGGGATTTGGGGAGGGGGAGGCTGGAGCAGCCCCATCAGGGTGGGGACACGGTTCCTGCTGTTGTACCTGCTCCCCATCCAGCCCGCGGACACCAGCTCCGCCAGGATCTCCAGTGTCACCCTGCAGAGGACACAAAATTGGGACAAGCACTGTGGCAGTTCTCCATCTCTGCATCCCACTGGGATGGGGCCAAACTGGGAGCAGCGCTGGCCCCCACAGCCCTGGCGAGGTCAGTGGGGCGAGCCTGAGGCTCTGGGCAGCTCCCAGGGCAACCAAACCCTCTCCTCTGTCCTCACCTTCTCTCCTCTCATCCCCGCAGGCCCCTCACGCCCGTTGGGACCTTCCTGGCCCTGAGAACAAACACCCCACATCAGCTGAGAGGCTTGGCCCCAGCTCAGGAGCCTTTGCAGCTCCCGAGTGGGGTCTGGGATGTCCGGGCACACCACACGGCCCACGGGAAGAGAATCCACGCTCCAGCTTCCCTTCTCCTTCCCTTCCTCAGGGTGCTTCAGGGAGCTCCCCAAAGGTGCTGCAGCAGCAAAATCCTTTATCCCTGTCCCCGTGAGAGGGTCAGTGGCACTCACCCGGTACCCAGCCGGGCCAGCAGCACCAGCTGCTCCAGGAGCACCTCTATCTCCAGCCAAGCCAGGCTTCCCAGGAATGCCATCCAGCCCTCTGGTGCCAGGAACACCCTGCAAGGCCAAAAAGCCTCTTAGGCCCCCTAAAACACAGCTCGGGGACAGCAAAGCCCCGTGGCTGATGCAGTTGGGTCACCTCGGGGTCCAGAAGGTGCCACCCATGCCAGGCCCCATCCCTGCAGGTGTGGGACATCCCTGTCCCCACACCCCGCGTGTCCCCACCCACGCACACAGGGTCTGGGGTGCTCCCTGCCCCACAAGCACCCCAGGGATGGAAATGCCCCCGAGTGGGCAGCGATCTGCACCCTGTGGGACATCCCCCAGCCCAGCCAGGGGCAGCTCTGCACTTACAGGCAGCCCTGGGAGCCCGCGAGGACCTGGGTCCCCCGTTCTGCCCTGGGAAAAGAAGGATGTTCAGCGGGGTGTCCATGGAAAGGGGGACCAGGGGACAGGGATCGGGGGGAGGCTTTGCTCAGATCAGTCCCAATGTCTCGGGGGCACCTCAGTGGTGCCCGTGCTGCTCCAGGACAGGACCCAGCCAGCAGGGAGTGGGATCAGGGTCCTGCCTGCTCCCAAAAAAGGGGTTTGGGGTGGATCCGTGCTAGGGGCAGCACAGGGGGTGTGCTGCGGGTGACACATCCACGCAGAGGGATAGGAGCAGCCAGGAGCATGGGGAGCATGGAGAGCCCTACCTGGGAGCCAGGAGCACCACGAGGACCAGGGGGACCTGGCAGGGCCTGGGGGACAAGAGCACCCACAGTGACACAGCCCTGGCTGAGCCCCCCTCCCGATTTAGCTGCCAGATTGGCAAAAATTCCCCGTGGCAAAGATTCCCTGTTTTCCCCATTCCCAGCCCAGCACAGAGAACCTGCTCGGTGCTTTTCCAGGGGCCTGGAGCTGCCCAGAACAGCAGCAAACAGCTCCTACCTTCGGACCAGCTTTTCCTGGAAATCCTGGTGGGCCTTGAGCTCCCCTGTCTCCCTGTTAGGAGGCAAGAAAGATTCCCTTTCCTCTGTTTTAATGCCAAAACCTCTTAAAAAGCACAATAAAACCAACAAAAAGCAGCTCTTAGAACAATCCAGAGGCGTTTGGGAAGAGGGAGCGCTGGAGAGCCACTGTCACCTGCTGTGGGAGACAGATCCAGCTGTTCTCCTCCCACCACGGCTGATGGACACCTCCAAACCCATCCACCGGGTCCAAAACTCATCCCAAAAATGCTCCCAAACTCCGGCCCCAGTGCTGGAGTGGGTGTCCCATCCCTACCTTGTCTCCCCTGCGTCCCAACCTCCCGCGGTCTCCGGCAGGTCCTGGATAGCCCTGGGAAGAGCTCGGGGTTAGGAGGCAGCTGGGGCTGCCTGGCACCTCTGGATTTTTGGGAAAAGGTGGCTGAGGGAAAGGCAGGAGCCTTGGGAGGACGGGGAGTGCCCAGCCGGAGGCTGCTCCAGCCCCCTCCCAGCCCGGCCACCGCCGTGTCCCCTCCGTGGGCAGCTCTGTCACTTACAAAGGTGCCCACGGGTCCTTGTGGCCCCTCCAGGCCCGGCTTCCCAGGCAGCCCCTGCCAGGCAAAACAAGGGAATCAGCAACGCCCACTCCCGGGATGCAGGCAGACCCCCTCCCCTCCTCAGGGACCCCACGGGACCCTGTGAGCCCTTGGGCTGAGTCCGTGGGATCCCCCCGGGTGTTCCCTGTTGCCCTGGGTTTTGCTACAGCCTTCTGTTTTTAACCTTGGAGTCAGATTCTTTCTCACAGTTTCATGTAAATAATAGCCAATGTTTACTTAACGGTATTTTCTGGTTTTCATTCCTTTTGTAATAAGAGAATTTTGATGAGCATCTTTTATCTCCAGTGGGATTGAGAAGGAAGTGACATGTCCTCCAATCCCTTGTGGAGTTGGGAATTGAATAAGAATGTGAGATATGTCAATAATAAAGGTCATTCCCCTCCTTTCTGCTGAACCTGGCAGGTGTGAGAGCCTCTTTATTGTGTTTTCCCAGACACAGTTCCCCTGGCAGCCCAGAGCCCCCGGGGGCTGCTCAGCACCATCAGACCCCCAACAGCCCCTCAAGCACACCCAGGGCCCCCCCAAACCCCCGTCCTCACCTTCGGGCCCAGGGAGCCCGGCTCTCCATCAGGTCCTGGCTTTCCTGGAGAGCCCTGGGGGATTATTTGGGGAGGAGGTGTCAGCCAAGGGCTGAGAGGGGGTGAGCCCCACCGAGCCCCCAGTGCTGCCCCTGAGCTCACGGCCAGGGGTCACCTGAGGCCAGCGGGGTCACAGGGGACAAATTCGGCCACTGTGGCCGCTCCTGGTGGCTCCTGCCCACCGGCCCCCAGGGCTGGCAGGGCTGTCACCGGGGAAGGTGACAGTCCTCGCCCTCAGGGTCGTCACCAAGCCCAGCTGAGTGCAGGAGAGGGGGATGGAGAGACTCAGCCCTGGGTTTGAGCCCGACCCAAAGCACAGGTGAAGGGCTCGGCCTGCTGAAGGCAGCACTGGGGCTTTTCCCTAAAATCAGGGCGGAGCTGTTCCAGCTGCGGGAGCTGTTCCAGGTCTCCATCCCAGATCCCTGAGCTGGGAGGGACCCCCCAGGATCACCCAGTGCCACCCCAGCCCTGCCCAGACCCCCCAACAGCCCCACCCTGGGCGTCCCTGGGAGCGATGTCCAAACCCTCCCGGAGCTCTGGCAGCCTCGGGGCCGTGCCCATTCCCTGGGGAGCCCAGGCAGTGCCCCAGTGCCCACCCCTGACCCTGTGCCACCCTCTGCCACTGGGATCTCCTCCCAGGACCCGGGGCCAGCTCTGGCTCAGCCAGGGAGGGGCTCCATGAGCTGCCAGGCCCCGTGGATGCCGTGCCAGGCTCAGGGAGGCTGCACAGCTCCTGGAGCAGGCTGATTCCCTGGGGGAATGATTCTGCTCTTCCCTACCCAGTTATTTCCACCACTGAGGTTTTTAATGTCTTTTATCAACCAGGTAAGATCAGGCCCTACAGATGCCCTGATTCCCAAGGAAAATCCCACATTCCCCACCAGCAGCACCAGCCCCACTGACAGACATTCCCCCCCAGGAAAACACGGAGTTCATGCAGAGGAACATTTTTTTCCCTTACTATGGATCCAGGAATTCCAGCGTGGCCACGGCTCCCTGGCAAACCAGCAAATCCCTGGGGGAAAGGGCAGCAGAGGAGCCGTGGAGGGAAGGCAGGAGAGGAGGATGGAGAGACCCAGCACTGGGGCTTTTCCCCAAAATCCAGCTCCAGGATTCCTCACGGGAATCACCGCAGTTGGACCCACACAACACCCACTCGTGCCCCCAGACACGCAGGTGTGTCTCTGACCCAGTCCTCATCCTCGCTTTTGAGGGAAGTGCCAGATTTTTATTTTTAAATTATTTTTAAAGTAATTAATCAATTTTAAAAAATAATTAATAATTAATTTTTTAGAGTGAAGATAAAGATACGAAATCCAGCAGAAGGGAGAACCCTCTGCCAGCCCCGCTGCTGCTGGATCTGTCCAGGATAGCAGTGCCAGGGGTGGGAAATCCTGCTCCCAGTCCTTCCCCCCTCAGCAGGATTCCCAGAGGAGCATCCTCCGGCTGCTCCTGCCCCACCCCATCCCACGGCCACGCTCTGGAGGCACATTCCCTAAGGGATAGAGCTGAGCAGAGGGATGGAAAGCTGGAAATCAGCTCTACTCACCGATGGTCCCCTCCTGCCTGGACTGCCCACCACCCCTGGGTGACCCTGCAGGAGGAGGATGAGGATGAGGATGAGGATGAGGATGAGGATGAGGATGAGGATGAGGATGAGGATGAGGATGGGGATGAGGATGAGGATGAGGATGGGGAGGCAGAACGGCCTCTCCTGGTCTCCATCAGGGCCAGGTCTGCAGTATCAAGGCCTTGAACCACACAGCCAAGGGATGGGAGGTTGGGAAGTGTCACCATGAATGGTGTCAAGGTTTTGGTTTTTGTCCCACATGGCCAGGGGATGAGAGGTTGGGAAGTGTCCTCATGGATGGCATCAAGGTCTTGTCCCACACAGCCAGGGGATGGCAGGGTGGGAAGGGTCCCCATGGATGGCATCAAGGTCTTGTCCCATGTGGCCACAGGGATGGGAGGTTGGGAAGTGTCCCCATGGATGTGATCCAGGTCTTGTCCCACATGGCAAGGGGATGGCAGGGGGGGAAGTGTCCTCATGGATGGCATCAAGGTCTTGTCCTTGTCAGCCACGGGGATGGGAGGTTGGGAAGTGTCCCCATGGATGGCATCAAGCTCTTATCAAGCTTATCCCACATGGCAAGGAGATGGCAGGGTGGGAAGTGTCCCCATGGATGGGATCCAGGTCTTGTCCCACACGGCCACAGGGATGGGAGGTTGGGAAGTGTCCCCATGGGCTCAGCTGTCCCTGTCCCCACAGCCCAGCCCCTGTCCCCACCAAGTACAGATGTGGGATGGGAACCTGTGTACCGGGCTTTCCTTCGGCGCCCTCCGCTCCCGGCACGCCCCGTGCGCCCTGCAAGGAGAGTTTTGTCTCAGGGTGACCCCACCGAGGGCTCCGCGGGCCCCAGAGCCGCCCTCCAGGGTGACAAGGTGTGACAGCAGCGGTGGCACTGCCTGGCGTGTGTGGAGCTGTGCTTCCTCCTGCAGCTCCTCCCTGCTCCATCCCACCTTGGGATGGGAAATGACACCCGAGTGGGCGGGGAGCCGTTCCCACCAGGGACACCTCGGCTGGGTCTTCCCTCCTCCTGCCCCAGCTGTGTATTCCTGGCTCCTTCACCAAGCACGGCTCGGGATAACAGAGCTTCCTCAAAAAGTTCTTCCCTGGAATTTCCTGCACCCAGCGTTCCGGGGAAGTCGTGGGGCTGGGCAGGTGGTTTGTCAAAACTCAACGTGCAACAGCCTGAGCTGCTCACCCCCAGCTTTCCCTGCGCAAATTCCCAACCCTCTGATCCAGCCACGTCCCAGGATGCTGCTCCCACATCCCAGAGCCGACAGCTCCACGCGGCAGCACAGGGATGTGGGATATCCTCTACTTACGGGCAGTCCGGGGACTCCAACCAGCCCACGCTGCCCCACACGGCCCTGGAAAACACCAGGAATCACAAAAACATCCATCTGCCAGCAGCAAGGCTGCAGACTGGGAGGAAAATCTGGTGCCTGAAGGATGAGCTGTGCCTGAGCACATCCCAAGCAAGGGATGCTCAATCCAGGGTTGTTTCAATCCCCCACAGCCAAAGATGCTCCAAGATCCAGCCCCAAATTCCAGCACCCCGTTAGTTACCCGGGCTCCCCGTGGTCCTGGGGTTCCCTTGGGGCCATCAGGTCCTTGGCATCCCTAAAATCCACGAAGGGAAACACAGACAGAGCAAAGCTGCAGGCGTCCCCCAGCCCCGCAGCCCCGAGGGGACTCGGCTATGGGGCAGGGGCAGAGGCAGGGGCAGGGGGATGCCATGCACGGGGAGGAGGCCACGAGGCTGGAGACCCTCCCCAGGAGGGTGTCCCTGGGTGCTGGGACCCCGGCAGGGCGGCCACATCCCTGTTTTCCATGCAAGGAGGTGGCAGCCCGTGGGAAAGCAGCAAATTCTGGCGCTGACCTTGGGTCCCTCGCTGCTGTTCAGCCCTGCGGGGCCGATCTGACCTTCTTCCCCCTGCCGGGAGAGAGGGCAGGAATGATCCAGGGAAAACACAGCTCTGATCCCGGGGGAGTCGCCAGCCTGCTGCCGGTGGAGGGAAAAACGCTGGGAGCGTGAGCAGAGGTGACATTAATAAGTGTCACCAGCTTTGGGGTGGGAATGGGGACTTCCCCTGTCCCCCAGGGTGAAAAAACTGGGCAGGAAGAAAAACCTCAACAGTTTGGTGTGACCCAAGGCTGGATATTTTTGTTTCCTGATGGGCAAATTAAAGGCAATTCCAAGGAATGCTGAGCAAGGGCTGTGCCGGCAGTGCTGCCTGGGAGGGTGGAAAAGGCAGGGAGAGGATTCCTGCTGCATCCCCAGCTCCTGGAGAGCTGGGAGGAGCTGTTATTCATCCTGAAGAGCAAAAGAGCAGATCCAGGAAGGCCTGGGAGTGGGAGGGCATCCCCTGCAGACTCGAAAGGCGGGTGGGAAAATAATCCTCCTTTTCTGGAAAAGCTGGGAATCTTTGGAGATCAGCAGCCAGCCTGGCCTGGGTTCCCAGCTCAAACACGGATCTGGAGGTGGGTTCTGTCACCCAGACAGCTCCCCGCAGGAAAAAGTGTTCCCAAGGCCCTTCAGGGCTGCCAGCACAGCCTCCAGGAGCAGGGAGGCAGAGAGGGGCACAAACGGAGCAATCCCTGAGCCCTCTGCTCCCAAAAGCTGCCAAGGAGCTGGCCTGGAGCAGGGACTCAGCGGGATCCTGCAGAGCTGCTGGGGAGGGCTGGGAATGCTCTGCCTGGGGCTGCTCTGGCACCAGAGAGCCCAGCAGCGAGTTTTGGGGCGCTGGCACAGCCGCAGCAGGCAGGGCACAGCTCGGGGTGGCTGCTGGGGGCACCTGCAGCCCCAAGGGTGGGGCTCTGGGCCAGGCTCCCCGTGGCTGATGCCACTGAAGGGATCCCTTAGGAGAGATCCCATAAATCAGCGCTGCCTGCCCCCCTCGGGGCTGTCCCCACGCCGTGGCACAGGTCACGCCTGCGTGTCCCCACCCGTGGCACTCACGTCCGGTCCCCGCGGCCCCGCCGCCCCTCGGGGGCCGGGGAAGCCCTGCAAGCCCCCCTGGCCCCGCGTCCCCCGGGGGCCTTTGACTCCTTGTGCTCCTCGTGGGCCCTTGGAGGGATGAAACACAGAAGGTCACAAAGCAGGGACAGCGATTCCCGGACCCACGGGCAGGAATTCCCCTGGAGAACCCATCGCTGGCAGGGCTGGACACCCCAAACCCTCCTCCCCCGGCATCCCTGGGGCACCAAAAATGGGGAAATACATTTTTGAAAGAGCCCAAGCGAGGTGGAGCAGGGAAGGATGGATCAACACAGGATGAGCTGCCTGGCTGTCACTGTCCCCGTCCCCAAAACCCAGCAGGTCCCCGGGGTCCTTGGGCAGCCACCCCAACCCACCCACAGCTGGGGTAAATCTGAACAACACAGGGAGCAGCCGGAGGCTCCACAGCCTTGGGGATTGGTACCTTGCCTCCTCTGGCTCCCAAATGTCCCTTGGCTCCACGGGGACCTCGGCAGCCCTGCCAAGTGAAGGTGACACTGAGAAACCCCTGTTGCAAGCTGGGATCTGATGGTGGCACCAGCTAAAGGGAGTTTTGCCCTGTTCCAGTCGGGGCTGTCCCTCTGGGATTTGGATACTGGGATTGTCTGCCCAGGGAGGTGGTGGAGTGTCCACCTGGACGTGTTTAAAATCAGACCGGAGGTGGCACTCAGTGCCCTGGTGCAGTCCACGAGGAGGTGTGGGCTGGGTCATAGGTTGGGCTTGGTGATCCCAAAGGTCTTTTCCAGCCTAATTCTGTGCTTCTGTGTGGATGGGCCTTTCCCAGCTGGGAGCAGGGACCTGCTGGTTCTGCTCCTCGTGGAGGGGAGGCTCCGGGGCTTTTGGGTTCAATCCCCACCAAACCAAGGCCAGCACCCCATGCCAGGCCCAGCTCCCAGCTGGTGGTGGCACCCGTGGCACAACCAAAGCAACGACGAGTGTCTTGTCCTTAAGGAACACTCCTGGGTTCCTCAGCTCAGGCCAAACATTCCCACTTCCCCAGGCCAGGTGATCCCTCCGGACACTCTCAGGTCGAAAAGCTCCTCTGAGCCCAAGCTCAGCTCTGCCTTCCCAAACAGCTCCAGCTGCCACCTATTCCAACATCGAGTCCTAAGACCATGGAGCTGCAGCTCTGGGCTGCTCTGCCACGGCCCTCCCGCATCCCAAGCAGGGATCCCACGGGTGCCACCACTCACCCGCTCTCCTTGGGCGCCTTTTGGACCCGGCAGGCCGAGAAAACCCTTCAGGGAGAGAGGGAATGTGAGTGAAGAAAGCAAAACACCGAGGGAAGTGTTGCACGTGCTCCTGGAAACGCCAACCCTGCCGCAGCACAGGGATGGGATGGGATGGGATGGGATGGGATGGGATGGGATGGGGATGGGGATGG
>VYXC01007176.1:0-19460 GCA_013397175.1 Platysteira castanea
GCACTCTCCTTAGCATATCTTGGGCTGAGTCCAGTTCCAAGGTAAAAGAGAAGTTGGGAGCAAGGTTGGTGCAGTGCCGCACTCCCCTTGGCATGCTTTTTGCAGTGTGAGAGTCCCTGGAGATCTATAGTTTGTGGTTTTGTGAACCCTTACCCTAGGCGTAACCAAAGCCTTAACCGTAACCCTAACCGTATCCCTATACCTAACCCTAACACTAACCCTAACCCTAACACTAGGCTGAGCTGGAAATACAGCAGTGGGCTGAGGTGAGTGCCAAGCAAAAGGAGGAGGAGGGAGAAATGTTGGTGCAGGGCCGCGCTCCCCTTGGCATGCTTTTGGCAGTGTGAGTGTGCCTGAAGCTCTGGGCTTTGTGATTTTGTGAACCCTAACCCTAGGCGTAACCCTAATCCTAAACCTAATCCTAACCCTAACCTTAAAACAAGGCGGAGCCAGAAATACGGCACAAGGCTGAGGTGAGTGCCAAGCAAATAGAAGAGGAGGGAGCAAGGCTGGTGCAGTGCTGTGCTCCCCTTGGCATGCCTTTGGCAGTGTGAGTGTGCCTGGAGCTCTATGCTTTGTGGTTTTGTGAACCCTAACCCTAACATGAAGCCCTAACCCTAACCCCAACCCTAGGTGGAGCTGGAAATATGGCATTGGTCTTAGTACTGCACCAAGCAGCAAGCATAGGAGGGAGCAAGGTTGGTGGAGTGTGGCGCTCCCCTTGGCATTCCTTTGGCAGTGTGAGTGTCCCTGGAGCTCTGAGCTTTGTGCTTTTGTGAGCCCTAANTTAGGGTTAGGATTAGTGTTAAGTTTAGGCTTAGTGTTAGGGTTAGGGTTACTGTTATGGTTAGGGTTAGGGATAGTGTTAGGGTTATGGTTGCAGTAAGGGTTAGGGTTTACAAAACCACGAAGCTCAGAGGTCCAGGCACACTCACACTGCCAAAGGCATGCCAGGGGTTGCGCAGCATTCCACCAACCCTGCTCCCTCCTATGCCTCCTGCTTCATACAAGACTAAACCCAAAGCCGTATTTCAGGCTCCACCTAGGTTTGGGGTTATGATTTGGGTTTGGGTTAGCATTAGGGTTAGGTTTAGGGTTAGGGGTTAGGGTTAGGGGTTAAGGTTAGTTTTGAGTTAGGTTTAGGGTTAGCGTTAGCGTTAGGTTCATGGTTGCGCCTAGGGTTGGGGTGCACAAAACCACAGAGCCCAGAGCTCCAGGGACACTCACACTGCCAAAAGCGTGCCAAGGGGAGCGCGGCACTGCACCAACCTTGCTCCTCCCTTCTCTTTTATCTCGGAACTTGCCTCAGCCCAGTGGAGTGATCCCAGCTCCGTCTAGGGTTACAGTTTGGGTTAGGGTTACTGTTTGGCTGCTGATAAATATTGCCAAATTTCTGCACGGATTCCCTCAACTGCAGTGTTCAGGGGAAAAAAGCTGGAGGAGAGAACATCGGGTGAGGTGAATTGTGTCATCTTTACTTCATCACTCCTGTGCTTTTTTTAACATGTCAGTGCCATCCTGCTGAGAGAAGGAAGAATGATCTGTGAATTCTACAGCTATCAAATTTCTTTTATAATAAAAACATCTTCCAAGTTCTCTTCCACTAGAGGAGACTAGCTTCTCTCATACAGCAAAATATAGGATGAGATGGAGTGTGATTTCTTCCTTTAAAACTCATCAGGAGAGTAAAGATGGGGAAGGAGAGGAGCTAAATGGTCATGGATATATAACAGAGCCTGTGTGAATTTTTAGACTAGAAAGTACAAGTCTTCTAACTGCTGAATGTCTTGAAAAGTCATGTCTGTGAGAACATAACACACCAAAAACTATGTCTTTAATAGCTGGAGCTTGGTAATATTTAAGGCATTTTGTAATGAGGTTGTTGGTTAGAAAAGACTCTCTTCATTGACCCAAGTTGTCATTTCTCAGTTTGCAATTTTCTCCAAGCAAGTGATTTTTGTGTGCTTTTCTCTAAGCATATTTGCAATATTTCAAAATGTAAAATACAAAATCTCTTTGAAATCCATGAGTCCTTGCTGATGAGTTTTAGTTTTCTGTTTTCTGTTGTTTGCCTTAACAAGAGAGAAGCAATAAGGAGCAAAGCTGAAAGTATCTTTTGGGATATAAGTTCTCCCAATGAAGAGGCTTTAATTTTCATGAGGTTTCTGTAGCTAAACTTTGACAAAGAAAAGCATTTGGGTATGTGTGTGTACAACCTACCTGAAAGGAGGTCGTAGTGAGACGGGTGTTGGTTTTTCAAGTAGAAAGTGATGAAAGGAAATAGCCTGAAGTTGCACCAGCGAAGGGTTTAGATTGGATATTGGGAAAAATTTCTCCATGGAAAGAGTTGTGAAGCAGTGGAACAGGCTGCCCAGGGAAGTGGTTGAATCACCATCCCTAGAGGTATTTAAAAGATGTGCAGATGTGGTGCTCACAGACATGGTGGAGTTGGCAGTGCTAGGTTAACAGTTGGATCCAATATTCTCAGAGGTCTTTTCCAACATAAATTATTCTGTATGTAGTTAAGAATAGCATTAGTGTTTGAGACTTGCTCTCTGCAATCGGAAGCTGGATTACTTGACAGACAAAGGGCCATGGAATCACCAAAGGCCGGCACTGAGTGATTGCCCTGGTGGCAGCGAGTGAGATGCCCCTTCACCTCTGCTCCAGACAATCCCAGACCTGCAGTACCGGCAGCCACACATCACACAGTCACAAAACTGTTAGGGTTGGAAGAGACCCCGGGAGATCATCTAATCCAACCCCNTGCGCGCCGCGGCCGCGCTCCCCGCGCGGTACTTCTACGTGCAGGCCGTGGACGCCGAAGGGCTGAGGTGAGGGCGGCGGCGGCGGCTTTTCGGGGAGATTGTGGGCAGGGTCAAACCGAGAGGATTGCGATTGTCTTGTAGAAAGAGCAGGCTGGAAGCTCTCTAGGTGACTCTTTCTGTGTATCACTTGGCAAGAGCTGATTTGTCTTTTCAAGGAGTATCAAATAACGGCGCGAGGGGATGAGATAAGAGGATGAAAACGTTCAGCAGCAAAACATATGTGTTGCTCAGTGGAAAAATTCATGATTTATTATCCTTTGTCAAAACTTCAGCAGTGACTAATACATATAATTTGTTAGGCTCAGTCGTCCTGCTTGTTTCCACTGTTAGGAACATTAATGTTTCTCCTACATGCCGAGGCACAAGATCAGTAGAATTATTTAGGAATTACTCCTTAGGCCAGTAGGTAAACTTCATAGGAATGAAATAGGATGAGGAGCAATGGCCATAAACTAAAATACAAGGAATTTCACCTTCCCATGAGGAAAAGCTTTCCCCTGAGGGTGGCAGAGCACTGGAACAGGCTGCCCACGGAGGCTGTGGAGTCCCCGTCTCTGGAAACGTGCCAAACACCCCTGGACATGTTCCTGTGTCACCTGCCCNCCACGCTCAGAATAAAGAAGCTCTTCACCTTCAGCTCGGGGAGGATTTTGAAAACACATTTTCCTGATTGTAAACTCCATTTCCCACCCTGATGTTCGGGAACGGAGTGAAGGGACGCTGGTGGCCGGGGNATAACGGCGCGAGGGGATGAGATAAGAGGATGAAAACGTTCAGCAGCAAAACATATGTGTTGCTCAGTGGAAAAATTCATGATTTATTATCCTTTGTCAAAACTTCAGCAGTGACTAATACATATAATTTGTTAGGCTCAGTCGTCCTGCTTGTTTCCACTGTTAGGAACATTAATGTTTCTCCTACATGCCGAGGCACAAGATCAGTAGAATTATTTAGGAATTACTCCTTAGGCCAGTAGGTAAACTTCATAGGAATGAAATAGGATGAGGAGCAATGGCCATAAACTAAAATACAAGGAATTTCACCTTCCCATGAGGAAAAGCTTTCCCCTGAGGGTGGCAGAGCACTGGAACAGGCTGCCCACGGAGGCTGTGGAGTCCCCGTCTCTGGAAACGTGCCAAACACCCCTGGACATGTTCCTGTGTCACCTGCCCCGGGTGACCCTGTCTTGGCAGGGGGTTGGACTAAATGATCTCTGGTGGTCCTTTCCAACCCTAACAACTCTTGTGATTCCTCTGATTTTCAGAGGGTACTTATTGCTTTCCATTTCTGTAGGAAAACTGGTCATACAACCTAGAACGCTCCATCAAGGTCATCCAGATTAGGTGCACTATGTCTTGTGTGAGTATGGAAGCTGCCAATTCAGCTTAACTTGGATAGTAAATATATCTTGCATTTCATTGAACTGACAGCTCTCGAGTATGTCTGGACAAGTTTTAGGAAAGGTGACCAGGCTCTTGGGTTACAACCCCTTAGTTCAGCTACTCCCACCACCTTTCTTTATCCCAGGCTCTCTCTAAATATTTGGGACTATGTTTAAAGAGTTGGAAGAAAGGCGGTAGGAAGTTGACAGCATTTTGACTGCACCAACTTTGTTAATACCTCAATGATATGTGATATCATGATTATTACGATTATTTTATTTGGTTTATGAAAGTTTTTCTATGTTTTGTGTATGGTGAATTTTACCAAAATATCTCATTTACACATTGAATTACATGATCCTCCTATAACATTTTCCTTGGTTTTTTCCCCATATAAGCTACCATAATGATTAAGAAGTTTAACCTTGTTCTTTACTTCCTTAAATAATACCTGGAAAATAAGGTAATCTGAAAACATTTTGCTTAATGTAAGATAATAAACTTATTAACCTGTTAAAGTGAAACTTGTTCTAGTATATTTTTTTAATAGAATGGTAGAATGGTTTGGGTTGGAAGAGACTTTTAAAGATCATCTCATTACAACCCCCTTGCCATGGGCAGGGACAACTTCCAGTAGTCTAAGTTGCTCAAAGCTTTGTCCAGCTTGACCCTGAACAGTTCTACTGATGGGGCATCCAGAACTTCTCTGGGCAACCTGTTTCTGTGTCTCACCACCTTCATTGTAAATTATTTCTTACTTATATCCAACCAAGTCTACCCTTTTTTCAATTTAAAAAAATTGCCCTTGTTCTGGCCCTACAGGAAAGGACACCAAGATATATCCACCAAGATCCATCTATCTGCATGCTCTCTACCTTCCCATTATTTTACACTTGAGCTGCTACTGATCAAAAGCTGTGCTGGTTTTTAAAAGGTGCTTTGTTCCCATATAGTCAAAGACTGTATTTCCAGTAGGGCACCAAGTGTAGGACACCAAGTGATTTTTGGAGCTGTGCTCATGGCTGTTGGAACCTTCTTGATATCTAATGCTTCTAATAGCGTAAGACATTTTAGGTAGCCTACCAAAATCCTCGTTGGAAAAATCACACCTTGATTGTGAACACTGGGATGTGCTTGTAGAGGCCTAACATGGCTCAAAGGAGTCCCTGGAAATCTGTTGACTTGCAAAGGAATGGACCAGACTAGGAAATCTGTTGTATGTTTCCTTTGTTTATTAAGCTCCCACTTATTCTCTGGGTAGGTTCACTTCATCTCCAGGTGAAAATGCATTCCAGGTGAAGATCACTGCTCCTGAAGAACAGTTCACTCGTGTTGGTGTGCAAGTATTGGACAGGAAAGATGGTTCCTTCCTCGTGAGATACAGGATGTATGCGAGCTACAAAAGCCTGAGGATAGAAATCAAAACTGGAGATAAGCATGTTGCTAAGTCTCCATATATTTTAAAAGGTAAGAGGCACCACTACATACAGGTTTCCTATCATGGCTTACAAAATGTGTCCCAGAATGTCTTCTACTACAGGCATAGGATTCTTTTGGACCTCAGTACTTCTCTGGACTATCAAATCCCATTGGAATTATGGATTCATTGTATGTGTCCTACGCATAGTATTCAAAATAATAAAAGGAAGCAAATGCTGTGAAGCTGTTGCCTAATAAATACACGTAGAGGTCTCACACAGAAGCTGATGTAGGTTGACATGACTCTATTAGAGTTAAAAAAAATTTAAGACATGTCCATTTAGAGTTGCTGAAGTTTTGGCCCTAAGCAATGAATGTTCAGTGCCTGACCCTGTTCTGTGATGTCAACAGCTCAATATTATGACTTATTAAAAATAAAATAATAATTGTGTTCTCAATAGGGCCTATTTACCATGAAAACTGTGACTGCCCTCAGGAGGAAAGCAGTGCCTGGCTGGAAGAGATGAACTGCCCTCAAACTATTCCACAGATTCAGAGAGACCTAGCAAATTTTCCCATTGTCGACCCAGATAAGATTGCAAAAGAAATTCCACAGAGGTTTGGACAAAGACAGAGTTTGTGTCACTACACCATCAAAGACAATGAGGTATGGAATAGGTTGATCTGAAGTCCGTATGGGAATTTGGTGGCATCTCATGGGCAGTTTGGCTGTTCTCAGTTGTAAAAGCTTCTTGTAGTCTAAGAACAAGACTTTGCTTGCTTCTGTGTCCTTGAATACTTTGCAATTTGTATATGAGCTCAGCAATATCTGTCCTACTTTGTAAGTGCTTTTTTGTCCATGTTACAACTGAAACACAATGAAAGCAAATTACTTTCCAGGCAATCAGTATGAGTACTGGGCACACACCCAAGTCTCCTAAATGCTAATTCAGTTTCCTGTTCTCTGAGCGATACTGCTGTGAGGTGTCACAATCATCTAATTTGAAGTGCATCAATAAATTACGTCGTGCATAATTCTGAGGTAAAGAAATACCACTTTTAGCTGCACTGAGGATCAGAGCTATAATTCTTTATAACAGAGCTGTACTAAGTTCAGTGGAGTTTTATATGGAAATTAGAAGAATGGAACACCTCAGAAATAGGCAACAGTTTCTGTTTCCATGAAACAGGCCTCAGATGTCTGCAAAAGCAAGCAAAGCTTGTAATTTTTTATTTTTTCATCACTTTTCTGTGATGAGATATCTATTGCTTCCGAGCTGATTCATGAAACTCTACAGCCATACAATCTGTCTGACTAGTTACTGAGCGATTAAAAGAGCTCTATATTGTGCCAGCCATTCTCTGAAATGAAATCACCCAGTAAAACCTTTGTTTATTTTCAGGTCTATATCAAGACATATGGGGAACATGTTGGCTTCAGAATTTTCATGGATGCCATACTGCTTTCTTTGACAAGAAAAGTGAGTACATCTGTACAGCCACTTACTCTGCATGTCCTAATTTATAGAAGCCTGGGCTTAAATATTAAACACTTCAGCATATTTGTTGCTGTTTCTGTTAAAAAACTCTTGCTCATTGATTAATTATGGAAAGATCATGGATTTTTTTTTGTTTGAAGCTGTCATGTTCTAGAATGCTATCTAATTGGAGTATCACAAAAGTTAATTGAATAGCAGGCTTTTATAGGTGAGTTTGGTAAGCCTGGACAGGGTGTGTTGGTGTGGGGTTTCTTTTCTATACACTAAATAAATCATCCTGTAACATCTAATAGAAAATTCTGTCTCTGCAAGTACATTTTACAGGATGGCTTAAAAAAATAGGGAATGTATACTGTTCTCCATTAAATTCCACTGAGAAGGAGTAACAAAAGCCCAGCAGGTCGTGTGGGTGTCAGGGGGAAACTCCCCTGAGGTACAAGAAAAAAGCAGCACACAGACTCTTTCCTAGGGAAATGCTGAAAAACCCCTGACAGTATGTACACAGTGACGTGATATAGCAGGGCTGAAGTTTCAGCACACACAAATATGTCATTTTTGCATAAAAAGAATAGTAAGAGGAATAAGAAGATAGCCAAGTTAATATCTATTTTGAGTGTAAAAAGACAAAGTGCTTTTTCTTTTAGAAAGAGGAGGAAGAAGAGAGAGGAACTACTGAACTATGAAGTTTTTCACCTAAAAAGCTTTCTTAAAAAATTAATAAAAACAAACACATTATTTATAAGTAGCTGAAAGATAAGGTAATTGTTATTGGATTTATCATAAAATATGTCATAGCAGTAAAATTCCTTTCTATAACAAGATAATACATTTCTATTATGATTCAAGTATCTTTATTTTAGGCTTTTGGGGTTAAGTCTCAAAAGCTTTTCACAAACAAGGTAGAAAATACTGCACAGAAGAAACTAATGTAATCTGCTTGGAAAGCCTTACTTAAATAATAGTTGCCAATGCTTCCAGAGACATGAAAAGTGTCACAGAAATATTCTTCAGAGATTTGTTGTAGGTTCAGTCACCATTTAACAACTAGTTATATTTTGACTGAATGGTGGACTACAGAATATGCTTATTGAATTTCAAGATTAAAAAAATGAAAGAACCTTCAAACACCTCATGTTACAGCATCATATTTTAAATTTTCTTAACAAGAGAAATTTATGGAAAAATGGATAAAAATTAAGTGACAAAGGCAGGATAATACACAAATGCTGGATAAGTGATATAGTTATGACAGCTGTTTAAAACAGAGAGTGAGTGTTAATTTTATGCAGAAAAGTGTGAAGGTTACAGTGTGACTGATGTAATGGGACTCAGCAGTGGAACGCTGCTGCAAAAAGCTAAAGGCAAGTTAAGATAACACCTGAAAGAAATGTCAAGTAACTTTCCACTATCCTCAGGGTTAGTAATGGATCAGTTATGCTACTCTGTCTGCCTTTGGGTGTCATGCTTTAAGGATTGCTCTGTTGCTATCATTGCTGACCTAACATTGCACAGGAAAATGGGACAGATGATTAAATGTACTAATGAACATTCATTTAACTGGGGATTGTTTCATCTAACACTGTCTAAGGGAGGACATGATATCTAAGGGAAGCCATGACTGTAGACTACAATTATCTAAAAGATTTTTCCCTGGAAGATGGAAGTAAACTGTTCTTTGTGTCAGTAGTGTTGGACAAGAAATAATGGAGGTAAATTGCATCTAAGGGCTTCAGACTAAAGGTTGAAAAAGGATTACTAACTCCAAAACCAGAAACTGTTTAAAGATCTAGAAAACACAGTTTGTCTCAGTCCCATCAAGAATTTCTATTAGGACAGTGTCACTGAGTGACAGTAGATAGTTGGAGAAGAGGATTCAAGCTGCTAAGTGATTCTGCTGCTGAGGATGTGTAGAAAATACAATTTGTAGGGATTTATGCCCATTACAACCATGAGATGGCACTGTAGTAATGAAGTTTAGTGCTGAGCATTAGTCTGTGAAGCAAACACCCTTTGAAAAGAATATCTTCCACCATTTAGAAGAGTGTTTGATATTTGGCAAATTATTAATTTCCTTTCCTTTGAAAGAGGCAACTGAGGGGGATGTAGTGGAGATGTATATTTTTTAAAAATGAAATGAAGAGAGTGAACTGATATGACATTAATTCTGCACTGACCTTATGTGTGCCTTCAGGGTTCTGTAAAACTCAGCTGTATGTCATGTTTTGCCTTTTGCTCTCCAAACTGAACTGTCCCACCATTTTCAGTGTCTCCTCACAAGGCAGCTGATCCTTTCTTTGGAAAACTACAAAGCTGCCTTTCCTTGCACCTTTTCTTACTTCACTTGAAAATACTCAAACCACAACAATGCTTTATATAGGGGCATTAATGCCTTAATATAGGCATTACAGTTGCATATAGCAGCAAAATTATGCCCTTTGTGCTGCTTCCTGGCCATCAACAGTATTTTGCTTGCTTTTTAGCTGTGACAGTGGTTTTAGGTATGGTTTCACACTACCAAATATTTTAAATAAGTGATGATGTTATGCTCAATAATTAACCGAAGCACTGGCTAAATGTGGTCTTCCTATCATGGCTGTTTGTTTCTGTTTCTTCTCTTCTCTTGGATTTAGGCATCCTGCAGACACAGGGTGAATCAGATCACTGATGTGACAGAAAACTGATTTACCACCAAGCAGCAATTTTCCATATAGTAACAAGGTGATCCAACTTACCTTGGAACTATGCAGTTGCTGACCAGGTCCCAGTGCTAGCCTGATGAAAAGATTGTGTGGCCAGTCATGTAAAGTATAACAGGAAACCATCCTCTAAAAAGGATGCTCCTATGCCTTATGTGACTTTGTACAAACCTTCTTAAAAAAAATACTATTTTGTAGGCTTTATTCTGTGGTCTCAGTACTTCTAACAGGTTTCTGAACTTCAGTGATTTATTACAGGTACATTAACTATATTAGACATCAGGCTGTTTTTTCCTCTTAGTGCAGTTGTTTTCAAAATGCAAGTTGCTAGCAGAATACTGTTTTGCGTTAAACTGCATTTGTGCCTACTTTGCTTCTGTTTAGGTGAAAATGCCAGATGTAGAATTTTTTGTTAATTTGGGGGACTGGCCTCTGGAGAAAAGGAAGCCTCCACAGAACTTGCACCCGATCTTCTCGTGGTGTGGGTCCAGTGAGTCAAAAGACATTGTCATGCCAACATATGACTTAACAGACTCAGTTTTGGAGACTATGGGACGGTAAGAAATGGCTTAAACTTTTCACAAAATTCACAGAGAATGATCTTCCATAGATATCTGTGTGTTAACAGTGTATTAACTGTTTTCATTTACTCATTGTGACACTGGCACCCTAGGTAGGCAGTAACTTTGTAATCAATACACCTAGGTAGGCAGTAACTTTGTAATCAGTACATTAACCTTACACTTCACTGTTTCATTTCAAAAATCTAAATTTATCTAAACATGGTCAAGTCACTGAAAATAGCACTTAAGAGTGTTTTAGGGCTAGGCATTCGATTTGTTTGCTTTGTTTCTCCCCCCATGAACTCGCTGACAACTGGCCAGGTGTCTTTCTTTCCTGATTTTGTTAGAATCCTTCTTTTTGTGTACCTTGCAAATCTTAACATAGCTAGAATTCTTGTACTAGGACCTACCATCTCCCACTTTGATTACTGACCATAACTGGCCTTGGCAACTGTTCTGTTTTGTCTTGAAACACTACAAAGACAGCTTCTAAGAAATCTTTGTAATCCATCTTGAACTTGTTTATCATTTCCTTGCATTTAGTTCAGTTTCCATATTTTTTATCAAGATTTTTTTCTAAATTTGCTGTCATTTGCCCTCGCTGTTTGTGTGTTTTAATTTCTCAACGTTTTTAATATGTTTTATTAAGCAAGTTACATTATCCTGCATCACCTTCACCTGTCTGGCAACCATATCCACTTTTACATACTTTTTTCTGTGACAGCTGACAGGTACTCTTTCCACATGCCATGTTGTTCAACTGATGCTGTCATGCCACAGGCCTGTGAACTTAACATTCATTATCTGTTTTGGTTGCTGGAAATGACTGATACAGTAACACATCATGGTGTGCTCATGACTTACCTTCATCTTTGTTCTCTGCCTATGGGTACTGTGAACTCTTCTAAGTAATTGCACTTTAAAAAGTTTCCAGTAGGCTTCACTATTAAATCACTTCTTTCTCCTGCAGAGTCAGCCTGGATATGATGTCAGTCCAAGCAAACACTGGCCCGTCGTGGGAAGACAAGAATACCACAGCCTTCTGGAGAGGACGTGACAGCCGCAAAGAGAGGCTTGAGCTTGTAAAACTCAGCAGGAAATATCCAGAGATCATAGATGCTGCTTTCACAAACTTTTTTTTCTTTAAACATGATGAAAGCCTCTATGGCCCTATTGTTAAGCACATTTCATTTTTTGATTTTTTTAAGGTAAGCCACTAATCATTTTTCATAGAACTCAGTTCTCACTGTTTTTCAGGACACCACCAATAACAAACATGACTAGACATCCCTCCAGTGGGATTAACTGCTATGTAGCTCTTACCCTCAGGATAAATATGTCTGATTTACATCTAAAGGTTCTGTAGAACCTTGTGTAATCTATGTAACTTCAAGTTCCTTTTTATTTCTTTTTCCTGATTCAGCGATCAGGACTACTAACATAACTAACATAGTGGGAAAATCGGTGGATGAAGTGGCACATCTACCCTCACATCCGAGGATGAGCGCCTAAGAATTCCTGGAGAACTTAATTGATGAAGCTCTGTGTACACCTGCACTGTGATGAATTCCAAACTAGTAATAAAAGCTTCTTAGACATTGATGCTTGCCTAGCCAGTCCTACATGTCTCAGTATCGGCAAGTCAGTAACACCAGTGCCCTCAGAATATAACCTAACCAAGCCACTGGCATCTTGTGGGTTTTAATAATTTCTGGTCCTTTTCTTTCCAGTATAAATATCAAATTAATATTGATGGCACAGTGGCAGCATACAGATTGCCTTATCTACTAGCAGGAAACAGTGTGGTGCTAAAGCAAGACTCCATCTACTATGAGCACTTTTATAATGAGCTGCAGCCATGGAAACATTACATCCCATTTAAAAGTGACCTGAGTGATCTGCTAGAAAAACTACAGTGGGCAAAAGAGCATGATGAAGAGGTAAAATACGCATTTAGAAGTACTCAGTAATGTTTCTAGAAGAGAACAAAAATTACATTTCTTTAAAACAAAGCAAAAAACACTATTAGAAGGACTTGAAAATTATTTTCATCAACTCTACAAAAAGAAAAACACCTAAAAATGCATAATATTGTCCTTAATTTGAAATCAAATTGAACTTTAGGAAAAAAGAAAGTATTTTCATAAAAATGCCTTAACTTTTAAAAATACTTTATTTGAGTTATCATAAACCATCAATGTCATATGCAACTCCCCAGTCAGCAGTAGCATCCTGAAATAAATACTAGTTCTGGACAATACAAAAAATAAACCAAACTTTCATTTTCTTCGACAGGCAAAAAATATTGCAAAATCTGGACAAGAATTTGCAAGAAACAATCTCATGGGAGACCACATTTTTTGTTACTATTTCAAACTTTTCCAGGTCGGTATATTTTTAACAGCTACTGGCACAAAAATAGAAATCACACAGCAAGAATTCAGGGCAACAGCGCTGCTGGAAATTAGCCAGTCTTGAACTTGAAGCCACAAAGCAAGCAGCAGCAATTAAAATCTTCATTTGGTTTACAAACATTTATTCAGTTATACCCTATGAAACCCCTTAAGACTATGCTGGCTCTTTGAGAGGCAGTCAGATCCCATAAATCTTGGTCTAATCTGCCAGTATATGTTGCCCACAATGATCAAAGAATTCCACATCAGACGCACACCCTGTGAACCACAGCTGAAAATATCTGTGCATTAGCACCAAGATACCAAACTCCAGGGAGGCACCCGAAGGGGCTCCCGTCTGCAGCTGAGTGTCCGCTCACCCTGTCTGGGACAGTCTGCAGGAACAGGTCGTGTAGCCCCAGAGTTTTTACAGAATGGCTCAGCTGAGTTGGTGCAGTATTGGCAACCCGATGTACAACATAAAAAATTTATGAATTAACGATATCTTCCTTTTTTTAAAACTAGGAATATGCCAGCTTGCAGGTGAGCGAACCAAAAATCAGAGATGGGATGGAGAAGGTGCAGCAGCCTGATGATGACCTTTTCCCATGCACTTGCCACCGAAAAAAGGTACAGTACAGGCAGAATTAAATGTAAAGTGCTGGGTGTCTTCAGTTCCTATTCAGCCCCGCTGGAGCAGGGCTGCCCAGTGCCCCACAGTATCAGTTATCAGGACAGGCCATTAACACCTATCGAACTTAGAAACACTTCTTGATGCATTTGCAGGACTAGACAGTGAAAAATTAACTGTCCAGTTAACTGAAACATGTTTCTTCTTTCTTGACTGCAGGCCAAAGATGAACTCTGACAGAAGTAAATAAATTTTTTCAGTGTTTACCTACATTCAGACTGTCTTCTTAAAGAAAGAAGAAAAATCTGGATTAGTATGCCCGAGGATAATGTCAGTGAATATTTTGAAGTTTACTAGTTAATGATCTACGTACGGAAGAAAACAAAGCACCCCCGATTTCCTTTTTATCATGCAGTGGTGGCAGAGCCTTGTTCAAACACGTTTTTGTAATTTCTTTTTTAAATAAAAACATGTTTGTATCAGTCGTGTTCCTGTCCTGAGTTACCTTAGAACTGCAGATACTTTTTACTCATACTTGTTAATAGTGAGTCTTGTCACAAGCAAAAAAGGGCAGATGAGAATTGTACATCTTTCCCCCTACCCCATCTATCTGTCCAAAGGCATCTTTTGCAGACCATAACTTTGTTCCTTGAGAGAGAATCTCAAAGACAGTGCTGTGGGATTCATAATAAATCTTGTTAACCTGAAGGAGAAACACAGTTCCAATACTGCTGTAAGCTTGGTTATACCAACAGGTTACTGACAGCCCATAATGAGGAAGGCTGCAGCTGCTAGTACATACGAAGTGCTTCATCCACTCTCCAGTGTCAGAACTCAGACAGGGACCTGAGTTCCTCCTGCTAATGGGTAACAAGGTGCAGACCCTGGCCTGCCTCTCTGGAGCCCTCGGGATAGAAGCCTTCTGTGACATGTCACAATGGAGCTTCCTGCTCCAGGAGTTCTTCCATCATTAAACACAATTTGTCTTCTTTCAGTTTTTGTTTATCAGAGAGCCTCTGTGACCAGTCCTTTACACAAAGGACGTTGGTGAAGGGGACTTCTCAAAACTGTGACCCATGTTCTTTGCTGCACCTGCCCAGCTGTGCCTGCATTACCTCCTCCTCCTCCCCACACAGGCCGAATCTGCCTCCCTAAGGTGGCAGACACTGTAAACGACCAGAAATTCCTCTCCCTGCCTCACTGGTTTTGAAGCACCTGGGAGTGCCAGCACACAGCACCAAGGCAGAGTAGTGCACCAGGCTCACCAGCCTCAGGGGATGTGCTGGCAGAACCCTACAAACCAGCAGGTTTTAATTGCAAGCGAGTGCAGCATCACTAATATACTCGGAAATTGAAGAGCCCTGAAGATGCGCTGTCCAAGTAGATTTTTTCCAGTAGATTACTTCAAATATTAGTCAAAAGCATCCTCTGCATCCCCAAGTGTTGTACATGGTTATTTGCATAGAAACACAGAGAACACTGCTGCCAGGATATATTTTCTGTCCTTCAAGAAGTTCTTTATTGTTTTGCATATTTTTTTGTTCATACAAAGCTTTATTTGCATTTGCACTTAGACCTCTGAAAAGATCAGTTTTAAAAAATAATGCCTCTCAAAAATAAAACACCCATTATTTGCCGTATTTAGGAAAAACTAAATGAAGATACTGCTTGAACGCTGCAAATTATTTGCGCTCCAGTTGAACATTCTCTCTAAGCCAAGAAAAAACTTGCGCGTTTATTTCTCCCATGACATTGTCTGCTGTTCGTCCTTTGACTGCCATCCCATGGTTTGCTTTATCAATCCAATGGATTTTTATAGGGGCTTTCATTTTGCTCACCACACCTTCTAGCAATTGCTGTGGAGAAAATAAGAATGCAAATGTTAGAGAATCAGCTGCTACAAACTCTGAAACTCCTAGATGTCTCTTGCTTTGCCTGTGTAATGCATAATAGGCAGCTGCTAAAATCCAAATGGATCTGTGTGCACATGAGAAACACCTTGATAGGAAAATGGAATATATTCTCTGTTCAGGATATAAATACTGGGATCTGCTTAAAACTTCACCCTCACTCAAACAGAGAATAGCAGAAAATAAGAACTTCAATACCTGCACGGGTCACAACCCTGTGCAGATACCCTCCCCATATTGACAGAGGAGTCCATTTTTACTATCAGAGGGTAGTGCTGGCAATAAAATGATAGAATTGAAGAAAGATTTGTCTACAGGGGCCAAGTAGCAATGTAATTCCTTAGGGACTGGCTTTGACACTATCGAAATTTCTCAGCAAACAGATCTAAGAACCACGTCACGAAGTCAGATTCCCCCATTAAGAGGGCAGTCCAAGGATCTGCTGGTTGCTAGCCTGACTTATTTTGGCAACAACTCCTCACAAAAGCACTATGACTCATTAGAAACTGTCCAAGCATGAAAAATGCCAATTGCACACAGCCCCAAATTCAATCTGATCTGTTCAAGAACAACAGATACCTATTTGCAAGAGAACAAGGCAGAAAAGCACTGTTTCCCTGCCTCTGCACACCTGCTCTTCATCTCTACAAAAATATCATTCTTAACCACAGAAGCCTGACTTGGAGTAGAACTGCTTTGCTAGCAGAATTTGCCATAAAAATGTGACCAATGTGAAATTGGTGGCACAGCACAGGTTTTGTAACTTGAAATGGTTAAAGCAAAATAGCAAATAACTCGCTCCTTCCATAGGCCACTTTTAAATTGTGCAATCCTATCGAAACCATTTAAATCAGTGGTATTTCAGTGGCTCAAACATGAGCATGCTCAAGTGGAATATCAAGCACGATCCATTTAGTTTTAAGCAGCAAAAGAAAGCACTGCCAGGCTTCCTTGTGTCTGATGAAGTTTCCTACCCAAGGCTTCCTTCAGAAGACACCTGTTTAGGGGGGGCTGTTAATCAGGTGAAATACAGGCATCACTGGGGCTCACTGCTGCTCCTCCAGACTGCCCTTTCATAGCAGGATTTACAAGGGTACTCACTTTTTCACACATCTCATCTGCTGATCCTGAGACAAACAGCACTGGACACCTGATAAGTAATAAATCTTCATCCCGGAGCTTGGACTGCAGTTTGGGTCGATGCAATGGGTAAGATAAACACACGAGACCTTGAATGAAACCATCATCATCATCATCCTGGCTCAGCTGACGTACCACAGAGGCAGCAGCTCGTGAGCCCATGGAACGGCCTTTCTCCCATGTAGAAATAAAGGAAAAAAGTATTATCTGCTGTCACCTCATCTACATTCTGATTTAGTAAACAACTCCCCAAACCAATCCAACTGAGTGTATTTCAGTGGTACAAAATGCTAGGGATATTCTATTCCATGAAAAACATTAATCTTAATTTCAACATTTTCTGCTAAGATACTTGTCAAGTTACAACATTTACATGTCTGTTTAAAAAAGAAGGGGAAAAGGCAGAAAATATAAATGCATAGGGATCCTTTGCAATACTGGAAGGAACAACAGCCTGTCCTGGGGACAAGGGAAGACAGGGACTGGTCCTGTGCTCCAGAGCCTGGAAATTTGAGATAGCCATGATATTATCTTGTATCATTATTTTCATTCAACCTCAATTTGCTCAAATTCAAAACAAAATTCTGTGCATCTTGCTCACAAAACAAATCCAGCAAGTGTTTATGCACACCTCGAACTTCAGCCTAAAAGGAAAAGTAGAAGGGGGGATGGTAAAAGTGTGAACTTGTAACATGAGGTCAGTCAGTAACACCAAGGGAATATCAAAGTATCTCCTCAAAGACGAGGCGTATGAGCTGACAATGTGCTGTAATTGAGTGTTACAAGTGGCTGATTCTTATAGCAGCACAGATTCGGTTTCACTTAGAGAAAATTTAGAATTTCCCCTATCAAGACACTCCTAATCACCCCATCTATTTCCCTTTTCACATAACTTTGCAGACTTTTTATTTATCTGCCACTAGGTTTTAATTACCAAAACCTGTTTTGGGAAAACTGTTTCCCATTTTCCAGTAATCAGAAATCTTCAAGACCTGCAGTTGAAAAGTACACATGGATAATCAGAAAACTCATGCCCTGTCATTTGTGACAAGGAAGTTTTCTCCCAAAGTACCTGGAAAACACAGTTTATTGCTCTTTCTTTTCTCCTCTGCAGCAAGATCTATGGTATCATAAGGCAGGTTCACTCACTTCTCACCAGTGGGATTGACTTGGAATATTTACAGATTGCTATTATTAGAGACAGTAAAACAGAGAACATTATTGATAATAAAAACATTACCTGCAAGGAAAACACCAGAAAGTTTATAGTCATCAGAAAGTTTTAAGTATTCCTAAAGAAATAAGAGAAAGAGAAGCATCACAAGTCAGAATTAAGATAGCTGGGAAGCTGGGGATCTCTTGTGTTTGCAGCTACTAAACAGGAAATGGGAAGCTCTTTCAGCACCGCAGATTAAACAAAGAACAGATACACACAAGGTGCTCTCCTGGGTTTTATCACACAAATAGTTTCATAACATTTTGCAGCAACAACATAATCAGTATCACATTAGCTCTCAGCAGGTCTAAAATATCAGATGCCCTATCAAGTTACCTAAACATGGTGATTACTATGTTATCAACAGTTACAGCAGCAGAACCCATGCAGGTTCTTGGCCTATCAAAAGACAAAGCAGGTTAGCAAAAATGCCCTTCATTGAGGTTATGTATTTCCAGTTAAAAGTTTGTGACTTGATAAGTTAAGCCCAACAGAAAAGATAGGATTCAGCTCCATTTTTCAGGTTTTAGGAGATAACTAATCAGATGCTATCTTAGCAGATGCCTTAAAATTACCTTTACACAGCACCATATTAACATAAATGCACTAACAACATTATGCTTCTACAAAACAGACTGGAGATCCACATTAAAGACAGCAAAGTCTGACTTCAAATTAATGTGCACATAATCACAATGACATCATACAAAATTCCTTTAGAACTGGACTTTGTTCTGCTATAAAAATGCCTCATGCTTGATACAAAGCTCTTCCTATGTCCCACTAAAAGTCCCTAGATAATTAGGAAAAAAATTCCACTCCTTCCAACATGGGGATAATCTTAAACTGATACTCTTGCAGCAAAAGGCTGCTCATTTTAGCAAAATCTAGGTACATAACGACATCCTTAATAAGGTAGGAGCAGAAAGAGATAAACAGATGCAGGTAACACTTTAAACTGATTTTGGAATCAAATGTTACTTAGGTTCTAAGGCTACGCTAATCCCAATTTCTCTTGCTTCAAATCCTGCTGTGACCCAGTCCCCTACTCTTTCCCAAAAGTCTATTTCTCCCAGCTGCCAACCCTCTCAGACCCAGCACAATTCTCAGATCAACTTCTCCCAAAACTGCTTCCAAAGCTGACTCATCTCCCTCCCCCCACCAAGCCCTCCCAGATCACCCAGCTCGTTTCCATCCTAAATTCTTCCATTTTTTGCAAGCTGTAAGTTTTCCCATGAAGCGCCCTTGCTTTTTGTCAAGTTTTTCTTTCTCCCTGAACTCAAACCCTTGCTGTTGTGGCAGCTGTTCCAGCTGTTGCCCATCTAAGAATTGCTTCCCCTGATTCTGTTCACACACAGTGCTCCATTTAGCCAAACATTGGTTCTAATTTTCCCCACTGTTGCTTGACTAATCTCTGGCTGTAATATAAGAAACTTGGAAGACAACACCCACGGATCTAAGCTTTGCTCTAAGAATTTGGTCACTCCTTACCACAACTGTTTTGAAAGCCTTAGTCCTGTAAGCAACATTAAGGCCTTTACAAGTAAACCGCAGGCACAGAACTCCATGGGATGCAAAATAGGCTGCCAAGGACACTAAGTGAGGGAAATTCATGTCTCCTCCAGCTCCATGAGTAAGAATCACTCCATATGTTGGTTTCTTCTCGGGGACAGAAAAGATAGCATCAAGGTATTTGTTTCCAAAAGGTATTTTCACTTTAACCTAGAAATGAAACAAACCCCAATATTATTTAAAAAAAAAAAAAAAAAAAAAAAAAAACCCT